>CM033712.1:36463685-36565464 GCA_019671005.1 Hibiscus mutabilis | reverse complement strand
TAACCTTTCCCAGATGATATTCAATCATCAAATCATACTCCTTAAACAACTCCAACCATCTATGTTGTCTAAGATCCAAATCCTTTTATGTCGTCACATTTTTTTTCAAACTCTTATGATTCGAGTTCACAAAACACCTCTCACTATAGAGATAAGGTATCCAAATCCCTTAAGCAAACACAACTACAACAAGCTCAACAACATGCGTAGAATAATGCGCTCATGCACCTTCAAGTATAAAAATGCACAGGCCACAACTTCGCTAGCGATGCAACAATCTTAGAAGATTCTTTAACAACCCTTAATGTTAATTAACTGAATCTAGAAAACCCACGAACTTCTAACTCCAACCTTGGTTGCTTCAAAACTATCACATATCAGACTTCCAAGAACCAATCTTTAACATCCTCTTCAAACTCTGAGAACTCCAAAAAACCACATTACCAAAGTTACTTGTATAAGCTACCTTGCATACATCATCATTCCATCGGCCTCCGAACAGTTATCTATAAGTGTGAACATTTGTATGCATGATTACTTACATGCCCTCATAGATGTCTATGTATATGTATGCAAAACCTCTAATGTCATGCCCAAATGTATACATGTACTGGCATATATACATATAAGTGATTTTGTACTGTGCATGTTTAATTGTTCACACTTACTAATAACGTTCTCAGCACCAGAATTCCTTCCAACCTACCAAAACTTACACTTACCCAAATAAAGAGTAAACATTTGCTCCTCCACAAAAGCCTACTAACCCATTTATACTTGTCGATCAAGATCTTTCTTGATAGCTTTGTACTCGAGAATATCATCTATTAACACAACAACAACCTGGTCCAAAAACTCATGAAACACCATATTTATCCTATCCATGAACATGTCAGGGAAAATAGTCAAACCAAACGACATCACCAAGAGCTCGTAATGCTCGTACCTCATACAAAAGCCAGTCTTAGGTACTTTCACATTCTTTACCTTCAACTGATAATACCCAAACCTCAAATCAATTTTAGAAAACACCGGAACACCTCTAAACTAATCAAACAAATCATTAATCTGTGGAAGAGGATACTTATTCTTAATCGCCAACTTGTTCAGTTACTGATAATCGATGCATATTCACATTGCGCCATCTTTATTTTTTCACAAACAACATCGGTGTACCCCACGGTGAAACACTAGGCCTAAAAAACCCTCGACCAAGCAACTCCTGAAGTTGCGTCTTTAACTCCTTCAACTCTGTTGGTGCCATGCGATAGGGAGCAATAGACATTAGGGCTGTATTTTTACGAACATCTTAGTGCCAAACTCAACCCCTCTATCCAGTAGTAAACCAGGCAACTCATCTGGAAAACACCCAAAAAGTATGCTCTGAAACTGAACACCAAAATAAAATAAAAACAAAGTCGCTATTGCCAATCCTTGGCAACGGCGCCAAAAACTTGTTGCATGATTTAAGTGTAACGCAAACGGTGCAAGTATACACGTCGCAAGTAATAAAGTGATATGTATCAAGTATCGTCTCCACAAGGATTGGCTTGGGCCACTTTGCTTAAGTTATTACACTATAAGAGAAATAATATGGAAGGTGATAAATTTCAAGTAAAAATAAACTAAGTAAATGGAAATAAATGGAAAGAATAATCGATTAAAGAGAGTAGGCTGGGTTATCGTGAGTAGTGGTGCAATGGTAGAATGGATTGTTGTGGCAATTGATTGTTGAGGCAACTCGATTATTGTGGCAACTAAGACCGGCTGGATTGTCGTGGCATCTAGGTCACAATTTATGCCGTGGCAACTGGGACTAGTTTTTATGCCGAAGCTCCGGGTTCCTTCCTTTGAAGCTCGGTGAAGTGTTCTTCAATCTCTTCTTGTTATCCCTAACAGAAGAACTGGTCGTTTGCACATACCTTGGTGATACATCCCTGGGTTAACCTTGGGTGGAAAACAACCGATCTTACACTACTCTTAGCCGTTGAAATCCGATCCTTATTCCTAACGTGGATTAATCCTCACCAACAATCGCTCGAATGAGAATCATGTTCATTCATTTCTTGAATCTAACTATATCGAGTCTAGATAAGTGGATAACACTCAAGATCCTCTCCCAATTCTCTCAAGATAGAAATTTAAAGAACCAAGAATAAACAAACTTCGAATTAATAGAATTCAAAAACCTAAAACATCCAATCATTTATTACACCACGAAACCTAAATAACCCTAGCCAATTTAAATCAGTTCATGGCTGGGAAAGAAATACAAAAGAAAAATTCCCAGACATAGATCACATGAAGAAGGTGATGATGCGTGGAATTCTTTGCTATCTGCCCTTTTCTCTCCAAATCGACTATCCCCTTGATTCTAGATTTTGATCTCTATTTATAGAGTTGGCGTGATCGAAATTGAGTTGGAAAGATAGAGTTGGATTTGAATTCCACTTGGAAGGAGTTATCTCTTTATATTTATCTGCAGTAGCTTTTGATTTAAATCTAAGCTTTATCCTATGGGATAAGGATAAAAATAAGAGATAATTCTTGAAAAATTCTGCATTTATCTTCAACTTGATGATGTGATCCCCTTAAATAGATAAGGGGAACAGTTTAAATGGAGTTAAAACCCATGGAGATTTGGTCTTTATCTGATCGGAGGCTTGAAATTCAAACTTAGGCTTTATCCTTTAATTTATGGATAATCTGCAAATAATGTTGTATTTATCTAGTTTAATCCTGATATGCCGCGACAATTATCTTTGGCAATGCCTTTAGTATTCTCCTTATTTGCCACGACAATCCATTCATTATTCTCCTTAATTGCCACAACAATCCCTACTTGCCTCCGTAATTCTGTCCTGCACAAAATAAGCAAACCAGTAGCGATTTTTCCACAAAAACCAACAAAATGTAATACCAAGTTCATTGACCAAGAAAACTAGGAAACTATGCATGAATGCCTATCAATGCAACTAAAATGAGCCCAAGTCTAACAATTATATGAGTAAAAAGGGCACGAAAAATAGTACTTTTACACACTTATCAACGCGCACCTCCTTTGATCTCGAATTTATAACATAGGCTAAGAATGCTTGACAACCAAAATCCAACAACATTAGACAAAGGACTTAGCATTCTAACCCACGATTACTACCTTGTAATCATCAGCAAGTTTCAATGAAACTAGCTTGGTTCCATAACCAACTACAGCTCTATGCTCGGTCAACCAATCCATACCCAGGATTACATCAAAACCGTAAAAAATAACTCCATAATCAACCGCAAACATATAACCTTGAATAGTCAAAGGACATCTCCTGAATAACCTTCTCGCAACGACTGCCGCACTAAAAGAAATAGTCACTAGCATACCCACATCTCTACACTAAAACTGCCTTCAGCCACGACCACGACTTCCCCATGGTGCAAATGCAGGTGCCCTGACCTTTCAACTCGCTAACAACAGAAAATCATGTCTCAAATGATCGCCCGGTCCACAACTCCAACAAGAATTAACAACAACATGCGCAAGAGCCTGTTCCTCACGAACCAAACGTGGACGGTCTTGCCTCATGTGATCACGCGATCCACAAACCCAACATGTATTATGTGTTGATCTAGTTTGGGATCCCTAACCTTACGACCTTCACCCAACACTACCTCCACCTTGCCCCAACTCAGGGCGATACCTCTTATCACGATGCTTCTTAAACTAACCACCACCGGAACTAGAGTCTGCAACTCTCTTACCAGAGCCAGAACCTCCTACATGAACTGATAAGCTCAGTGATAGAGTAGCGCAATCTTGGATTTGGAAGCCTTCAATCAAGTTGTAGCAAGAACTAGGAGCTCTAGACTCAATCAAGAAAGTATAAGCAGATCTGAAAAGTCAAGAGAAAATAGAAAGGATTTTCTTGAAATTTTCAGATTCAAGGCTGGAAATTTAAAAAAAGAAAGACAAGATGAAATATTATATGATAAGAAATGAATTTAAAAAAAGATTGAGAAAGAGATAAGTAAAACAAATCTGAAAATTCCAGCTTTGTTTATTAAATTATGGAAGATGGAGTAAGGTTGAAGATGAAGATGGCTTGCGAATTATTGATGTTGTTTTATCCTCGGCACCCTCTTAGACTCAATTATCTAAGCAAGCAACCTCAAGCGGCTCTAACCCACCCTCCTAGACACGATTATCTAGGAAAGCAAGAGTGTGAAGATGATCTCCCTCACAAGAACTCGTCGAACTTATGTTGAAGAAGACTTCGAAGGCACAAGTAATCAGCACTTGAAAAAAACAAACTCACTAAATATTTCATAAATCAAAGAAAATCTGTCTTACAATGATGGAGGCTTCATGATACATGCATGAGCAGGGTTAAATTACTCATATTGGACAAGAAGCTGAATTTGTTCGATGCAAACAATAATGGCCAAAACAATGCACGCATAGGAGGTCAAAAACGATGCATCTTGGACAAGAAACTGAATCTGTTTGTGAAGTCTGGAAAGTCAGCTAAATTGCGACGAGTTTTCGGATGGAATCCAGGCATTTCTGGGTTGAGTTGTCTCCTAACAAATTTTCCGTCATTCAGTTACCTTTCCAACGCATCTTGAAACGCGTCAATCGGACATCAGGAACTCAAGATACATCCAATTTACTAAAGATTGCGCATGCAGAAAACTGGATACGGGATTATTACGGGATTTTGTAAAATGCAGCCCAAAAGCTAACATATAAGGCTTTGGACGAATTCAACTTAGCCCAATATATTTATTATCATTTAAATTGATGTTTTTAGGGTTTTATATACTTTAGGAACCAGCCACTCAGCCCTTATCAGCCTATCACTTGCCTTATCACCCTATTCCTTGCCACACAAGCACAAGGAGTTTAAAGGCTGTTATTTTATTATTATTTTTAATTAGACTAGGTTTTCCTTGTTTTAGTATAAGTTAAATTACTTTGTCTATCCTTCACCTATAAAAGGATGAAGCCTCCATCATTGTAAGACAGATTTTCTTTGATTTATGAAATATTTAGTGAGTTTATTTTTGCAAGTGCTGATTACTTGTGGCTTCGAAGTCTTCTTCAACAAAAGTTCGACGAGTTCTTGTGAGGGAGATCATCTTCACACTCTTGCTTGCCTAGATAATCGCGTCTAGGAGGGTGGGTTAGAGCCGCTTGAGGTTGCTTGCTTAGATAATTGAGTCTAAGAGGGTGCCGAGGACAAAACAACATCAACAATTCACAAGCCATCTTCATCTTCATCTTCAACCTTCACACCATATTCCATAATTCCAATAACAAAGCTGGAATTTTCAGATTTGTTTTACCTATCTTCTTCTTAATATTTTCTCATCTTTTTATTTATATTCTTATTTCTTATCATCTAACCCTTCATCTCGTCTTTCTTTCTTTAATTTTCCAGCCTTGAATCTGAAAAATTCAAGAAAATCCCTTCTCTTTTCTCTTGAATTTTCAGACCTGCCCAAACATCCTTGATTGAGTCTAGAGCTCCTAGTTCTTGCAACAACTTGATTTGAAGGCTTCCAAATCCAAGATTGCGCTACTCTATCATTTGGTATCATATTTGGGACGATTCTTGACAATTATTTTGGCGTTTTTGGGTGAAAAACTCAAAAATTAGGGAAAATTTGTCAAATTCAAACGAGCGAATTTTGAGCTGAAAATTTCCAGATCAGATCTACACCTTTGGAGGAGTCACCACATAAAATTTCAGAATTTTTTGACATCGGGAACACCTCGAACGAAGTAGATCAAGTTGCTGCAAAATTCTAGGGTTTTCGGGGTTTTTCTAATTTTCTTTCATTCGTAGCCATTAGTTTTCGTTTGTTTTAGCTTTTATTGCTTCTTACACATCTTCTAACACTTTCTTGTTTCTTTGTGTTAGTAGGACTAAAAGTTGCATACTCTTCTTTCTCCTTGCAACTATATTTCTATTGGTGTCTAACCTTTTCTTTGGATTCTTAAAGCAATTAGGATGTTTTATTCTCTTTTCAACACTCGCTATCGTATACCAATAAATATTTTTCGGTCACGATGTAAGATACAAGGTAATCTATGTTCTTTAATTATTGATGGTGATAGTCGTGTAAACTTAGTGAGTAGCTTCATTGTTGATGCACTCGATCTACCATGCCAAGAACACCCTAAGTCGTATCATCTTCAAGGGTTTAATAGCGGACCGGATATGAAGGTAACCGAACGTTGTTTAATCTCTTTTACTCTTGGAAGCTATTGTGATGATGTATGGTGTGACGTGGTTCCTATGGAAGTCACCCACTTGCTATTAGGAAGACCTTGGAAAAATGATCTTGGCGCTGTCCATCGAATCAATACAAATGGATCTCGGTTGTGCACCAAGGCCAGAAGCTCTCGTTTGCTACAATAGAGCCGGAAAAAGTAGATGAAGAAATAGCGAAAGCAAAAAAACAGTGTGAGAGGATAAAACGAAAAAGATTGGAAGCACAAAATGCTGAATCAATTAACAACATGAATGCAACTGACCACGAAGACATCACAAAACCAGAAGGTACACATGATTCTCTTCCTACTTCTACTTCTAACATTTGTGCAAATGTTGATATTGGAGAAGAACCATCTCCCAAACAAAAGGATAGTGATAGTGATAGTGAACACATTAGACAAGATGACAATGCTTCTAATCCCTCATGTGAAGAAGTAGGTCCACTTGCTATTCTCTCATCACCTCCCCACGAAGAAAGTAAGTGTAATTCTAACCCTTCATTTGATTATTGTCCTATCATTCCGTTAGAAATACTTTCTCCTCTACAGAAATTGTACATTGATGATAAATTTTGGGAGAGGGATATGAGATGTGAGATACAAAAGACTGAGAGTAAAGAGGCCAAGAGTGAAAAAGTCAAATTAATGGCCCAAATTTGGTGAGTGAAAATACATATGAGGTAAAAGTCACACAAAACCCAAAAGAAAAAGACAAGAAAAAGAACGCGACGAGTGATTTTGTTTTGACTAATCATTACAAATGTTCGAGTAGTGTTATCTTATCTTTTCAGGATTTTGTTGAACCATTGAGAGGAGCTCAATTAGATCACCCCACATACAACAAAGAAGCCTTTTCAATTGAAGTTGATGATTGTTCTCTCATTGCCGATTTAGATTCGAGGACGAATCATTTTGAGGAGTGGGGGAATGATACATGCATGAGCAGGGTTAAATTACTCATATTGGACAAGAAGCTGAATTTGTTCGATGCAAACAATAATGGCCAAAACAATGAACGCATAGGAGGTCAAAAACGATGCATCTTGGACAAGAAACTGAATCTGTTTGTGAAGTCTGGAAAGTTAGCTAAATTACGACGAGTTTTCGGATAGAATCCAGGCATTTCTGGGTTGAGTTGCCTCCTACCAAATTGTCCGTCATTCAGTTACCTTTCCAACGCATCTTGAAACGCGTCAATCGGATATCAGAAACTCAAGATACGTCCAATTTACTGAAGATTGCGCATGCAGAAAACTGGATACGGGATTATTACGGGATTTTGTAAAATTCAGCCCAAAAGCTAACATATAAGGCTTTGGACGAATTAAACTTAGCCCAATATATTTATTATCATTTAAATTGATGTTTTTAGGGTTTTATATACTTTAGGAACCAACTACTCAGCCCTTATCAGCTTATCACTTGCCTTATCACCCTATTCCTTGCCACACAAGCACAAGGAGTTTAAAGGCTGTTATTTTATTATTATTTTTAATTAGACTAGGTTTTCCTTGTTTTAGTAGAAGTTAAATTACTTTGTCTATCCTTCACCTATAAAAGGATGAAGCCTCCATCATTGTAAGACAAATTTTCTTTGATTTATGAAATATTTAGTGAGTTTATTTTTGCAAGTGCTGATTACTTGTGGCTTCGAAGTCTTCTTCAACATAAGTTCGACGAGTTCTTGTGAGGGAAATCATCTTCACACTCTTGCTTGCGTAGATAATCGCGTCTAGGAGGGTGGGTTAGAGCCGCTTGAGGTTGCTTGCTTAGATAATTGAGTCTAAGAGGGTGCCGAGGACAAAACAACATCAACAATTCACAAGCCATCTTCATCTTCAACCTTCACACCATCTTCCATAATTCCAATAACAAAGCTGGAATTTTCAGATTTGTTTTACCTATCTTCTTCTTAATATTTTCTCATCTTTTTATTTATATTCTTATTTTTATCATCTAACCCTTCATCTCGTCTTTCTTTCTTTAATTTTCCAGCCTTGAATCTGAAAAATTCAAGAAAATCCCTTCTCTTTTCTCTTGAATTTTCAGACGTGCCCAAACTTCCTTGATTGAGTCTAGAGCTCCTAGTTCTTGCAACAACTTGATTTGAAGGCTTCCAAATCCAAGATTGCGTTACTCTATCATTTCATCCTTTTATAGGTGAAGGATAGACAAAGTAATTTAACTTCTAATAAAACAAGGAAAACCTAATATAATTAAAAATAATAATAAAATAACAGTCTTTAAACTCCTTGTGCTTGTGTGGCAAGGAATAGGGTGATAAGGTAAGTGATAAGCTGATAGGGGCTGGGTGGCTGGTTCCTAAAGTATATAAAACCCTAAAAACATCAATTTAAATGATAATAAATATATTGGGCTAAGTTTAATTCGTCCAAAGCCATATATGTTAGCTTTTGGGCTGAATTTTACAAAATCCCGTAATAATCCCCTATCCAGTTTTCTGCATGCGCAGTCTTCAATAAATTGGACGTATCTTGAGTTTCTGATGTCCGATTGATGAGTTTCAAGATGCGTTGGAAAGGTAACTGAATGACGGACAATTTGTTAGAAGACAACTTCACTCAGAAATTCCCGAATCCCATCCAAAACTTCGTCGCAAGTTGGCTGACTTTCCAGACTTTACAAACAAATTCAATTTCTTGTCCAAGATGCATCGTTTTTGACCTCCTATGCATGCTCTATTTTGGTTTATATTGTCTGCATCGAACAAATTCAGCTTCTTGTCCAATATTAGTAATTTGACCCACTCATGCATGTATAATTCCCCCACTCCTCAAAAGGATTCGTCCTCGAATCTAAATCGGCAATGAGAGAACAATCATCAACTTCAATTGAGAAGGCTTCTTTGTTGTATGTAGAGTGATCTAATTGAGCTTCTCTCAATGGTTCAACAAAATCTTGAAAAAAATAAGACAGCACTACTCGAACATTTGCAAGGATTAGTCAAAACAAAATTACTCGTCGCGTTCTTTTTCTTGTCTTTTTCTTTTGGGCTTTGTGTGACTTTTACCTCATGTATTTTCACTCACCAAATTTGGGCCGTTAATTTGACTTTTTTCACTCTCGGCCTCTTTTCTCTCAGTCTTTTTGTATCTCACATCCCATATCCCTCTCACAAAAATTATCATCAATGTACAATTTCTGTAGAGGAGAAAGTGTTGCTAACGGAATGATAGGACAAGAATCAAATGAAGGGTTAGAATTACACTTACTTTCTTCGTGGGGAGGTGATGAGAGTATAGCAAGTGGACCTACTACTTCACATGAGGGATTAAATGCATTGTCATCTTGTCTAATGTGTTCACTATCACTATCCTTTTGTTTGGGAGATGGTTCTTCTCCAATATCAACATTTGCACAAATGCTAGAAGTAGAAGTACGAAGAGAATCATGTGTACCTTCAGGTTTTGGGATGTCTTCATGGTTGGTTGCCTTTGTGTGGTCAATTGATTTAGCCTTTTGTGCTTCAAATCTTTTTCGTTTTATCCTCTCACACTGTTTTTTTGCTATCGCTATTTTTTCATCTACTTTTTCCGGCTCTATTGTAGCAAACGAGAGCTTCTGGCCTTGGTGCACAACCGAATATCCATTTGTATTGATTCGATGGACAGCGCCACGATCATTTTTCCAAGGTCTTCCTAATAGCAAGTGGGTGACTTCCATAGGGACCACGTCACACAATACATCATCACAATAGCTTCCAAGAGTAAAAGAGATTAAACAACGTTCGGTTACCTTCATATCCGGTCCGCTATTAAACCCTTGAAGATGATACGGCTTAGGGTGTTCTTGGCATGGTAGATCGAGTGCATCAACAATGAAGCTACTCACTAAGTTTACACGACTGTCACCATCAATAATTAAAGAACATAGATTACTGATATGATCTCGACTATGAGTTTTGAATCATATATGTGAATGCCCGATCGTGATTCTAGTAAGAACTCTGCAGTGCTTTGAATGTATTCTGAAATTACTCAAACAATAATGTAAGTAGAAATAGATAAATAAGAAATAGAAATAATGGGATGAAAGATATGTAGAAGGGGTGTAGGAAGAGTGATAGTTGTGATTATGGAAGAAAAAAAAATAAAAGATGAAAATGTAGGTGAAGATGATGGGTGTTGGCGTTAAGATGAAGAAATTCAAAGGATGGATTGTGACCCCCTAACTATAAAGAGTTAGGAACCAGCAATATAATAAAGTGGAAATGAAGTGGTAGGATATGGAACGTGACCCACTAGCTATAGATGAGCTAGGAACCAACGCTATAACAAAAGGGAAATGGATGAAGACTACAAGACTAACTTGAAGCCGATAAAGTTCCACAAGAGAACAAGAATGAAAGCAATCTTTCAAAGATGTTTTATATATTCAAAGTGTGTCTTACAATGATCCTAAAGATGCCTATTTATAGTAGAAGTAGGCAGAATATGAAAAAGTGTTACAAGAAAGATGAATGCTCATCTTAATGCACTTGAATACACATGAATGCTTTGTCCTTTCTTCTCATCTTCAAAGCTGATTAGTTTAGACAAATTGAGGTTGAATTTAGTCATATTTTCGTCCAAATTAAGAAGGACTCTTGGGCTGCCTTGTTTTGCTATCATATGAAGAGAAAGGGGATGAATGTGGACAAGGATGAATGTAGACATCCTTGCTGTCCAGTTTAAGTGCAACTCTTCATCTTCCAAGCTGATTAATATGACTTGAATGTCATAAAAGGTGAGTTTCATCCAGCCTTCATTTCATGTCTCCTCAATGAATTTTGAAACCCCCACTTGAATGGTGATAACATCAACCTTGAATGCCTTGAATTTGCTGAATTAAGATGGCCATCAATTGCTTGTCTCTTGGTAGAAGATGAAAGAACTCTTCCTTGGCTCAAATTCATTCAAATCATCCATGCATAAAAATTCCCGTAATAAAAATTTCAGCCTGCACTGTCTTGATAAATCATTCGTATCTCAAGCTCCCGATATCGGATTGAGGTGATTCAAAAGGCATTGGAAAGCTAAGAGATGGATGAATAACGTCCAATTGATTTCTGGATCCAAACACGTCTGTATCGCATCCAGAATTGGAAGACATTCTGCTGATATTCTTGCATCCGTAAAACCGTTCATCTTCCCTCATGCACCTAGACACAAAGGTAAACTTTATTCAATCTTTAATTGAAAACATGCATGTAAACAATTAAGAGTTAGTTTAATAAATGAGCTAGTTTGATGAATGAACTAGTTTAATTAATGAACTAACTTTATTCAATGAACTAATAATCTTGAATGAACTAGTTTAATCAATGAACTACTTAGTTAAATGAAGTGTATAACTAAATGAACTACATGTTTAAATGCAACGCATGCTTTAATGAACAACATGTTTATTGAATGCAATGAATGTTATGCAAACTTTAAATACTCATGCAAATTCATGCATAAGCAAAGTAAAGTGTTCCTCCCTTATTATTTCTTCTTTCTCACGTCCCAAGCTTGATGTAAACATATTTTCCATGGCTGCTTGGAACTCCTTGACCCTTGCTCGAGTAATGGGGCCACCTGGGTACTTCTCTGGGTCTTTGCCATTGACGTTCATATCAATTACCTTGTATCTTACATCGTAACCGAAAAATATTTATTGGTATACGATAACGAGTGTTGAAAAGAGAATAAAACATCCTAATTGCTTTAAGAGTCCAAAGAAAAGGTTAGACACCAATAGAATTATAGTTGCAAGGGGAAAGAAGAGTATGCAACTTTTACTCCTACTAACACAAGGATACAAGAAGGTGTTAGAAGATGTGTAAGAAGCAATAAAAGCTAAAACAAACGAAAACTAATGGTTAAGAATGAAAGAAAATTAGAAAAACCCGGAAAACCCAAGAATTTTGCAGCAACTTGATCTACTTCGTTCGAGGTGTTCCCGATGTCAAAATATTCTACAATTTTATGTGGTGACTCCTCCAAAGGTATAGATCTGATATGGAAATTTTCAGCTCAAAATTTGCTCGTTTAAATTTGACGAATTTTCCCTAATTTTCGAGTTTTTCACCCAAAAACGCCAAAATTCTTGTCAAGAATCGTCCCAAATCTGATACCAAATGATAGAGTAGCGCAATCTTGGATTTGGAAGCCTTCAATCAAGTTGTAGCAAGAACTAGGAGCTCTAGACTCAATCAAGAAAGTATGGGCAGATCTGAAAATTCAAGAGAAAATAGAAGGGATTTTCTTGAAATTTTCAAATTCAAGGCTGGAAATTTAAAAAAAAAGAAAGACAAGATGAAAGATTATATGATAAGAAATATGAATTTAAAAAAAGAATAAAAAAAGATTGAGAAAGAGATAAGTAAAACAAATCTGAAAATTCCAGCTTTGTTTATGAAATTATGGAAGATGGAGTGAAGGTTGAAGATGAAGATGGCTTGCAAATTATTGATGTTGTTTTGTCCTTGGCACCCTCTTAGACTCAATTATCTAAGAAGCAACCTCAAGCGGCTCTAACCCACCCTTCTAGACGCGATTATCTAGACAAGCAAGAGTGTGAAGATGATCTCCCTCACAAGAACTCGTCGAACTTATGTTGAAGAAGACTTCGAAGGCACAAGTAATCAGCACTTGAAAAAAAACAAACTCACTAAATATTTCATAAATCAAAGAAAATCTGTCTTACAATGATGGAGGCTTCATCTTTTGATAGGTGAAGGATAGACAAAGTAATTTAACTTCTACTAAAACAAGGAAAACCTAATCTAATTAAAAATAATAATAAAATAACAGTCTTTAAACTCCTTGTGCTTGTGTGGAAGGAATAGGGAGATAAGGTAAGTGATAAGCTGATAAGGGCTGGGTGGCTGGTTCCTAAAGTATATAAAACCCTAAAAACATCAATTTAAATGATAATAAATATATTGGGCTAAGTTTAATTCGTCCAAAGCCATATATGTTAGCTTTTGGGCTGAATTTTACAAAATCCAGTAATAATCCCTATCCAGTTTTCTGCATGCGCAGTCTTCAGTAAATTGGACGTGTCTTGAGTTCCTGATGTCCGATTGATGCGTTTCAAGATACGTTGGAAAGGTAGCTGAATGGCGAACAATTTGTTAGAAGACAACTTGACTCAGAAATGCCCGGATCCTATCCAAAACTTCGTCGCAAGTTGGCTGACTTTCCAGACTTTACAAACAGATTCAATTTCTTGTCCAAGATGCATCGTTTTTGACCTCCTATGCATGCACTATTTTGGTTTTTATTGTTTGCATCGAACAAATTCAACTTATTGTCAAATATTAGTAATTTGACCCCACTCATGCATGCATCATTCCCCCACTCCTCAAAAGGATTCGTCCTCGAATCTAAATCGGCAATGAGAGAACAATCATCAACTTCAATTGAGAAGGCTTCTTTATTGTATGTAGAGTGATCTAATTGAGCTCCTCTCATTGGTTCAACAAAATCCTGAAAAAAATAAGACAGTACTACTCGAACATTTGTAAGGATTAGTCAAAACAAAATTACTCGTCGCGTTCTTTTTCTTGTCTTTTTCATTTGGGCTTTGTGTGACTTTTTTACCTCATATGTCTTGTCTTTTTCTTTTGGTCTTTGTGTGACTTTTACCTCATATGTATTTTCACTCACCAAATTTGGGCCGTTAATTTGACTTTTTTCACTCTCGGCTTCTTTACTCTCAGTCTTTTGTATCTCACATCCCATATCCCTCTCACAAAAATTATCATCAATGTACACTTACTTTCTTCGTGGGGAGGTGATGAGAGTATAGCAAGTGGACCTACTACTTCACATGAGGGATTAGAAGCATTGTCATCTTGTCTAATGTGTTCACTATCACTATCCTTTTGTTTGGGAGATGGTTCTTCTCCAATATCAACATTTGCACAAATGCTAGAAGTAGAAGTACGAAGAGAATCGTGTGTACCTTCAGGTTTTGTGATGTCTTCATGGTTGGTTGCCTTTGTGTGGTCAATTGATTCAGCCTTTTGTGCTGCCAATCTTTTTCGTTTTATCCTCTCACACTGTTTTTTTGCTTTCGCTATTTCTTCATCTACTTTTTCTGGCTCTATTGTAGGAAACGAGAGCTTCTGGCCTTGGTGCATAACCGAGTATCCATTTGTATTGATTCGATGGACAGCGCCACGATCATTTTTCCAAGGTCTTCCTAATAGCAAGTGGGTGACTTCCATAGAGACCACGTCACACCATACATCATCACAATAGCTTCCAAGAGTAAAAGAGATTAAACAACGTTCGGTTACCTTCATATCCGGTCCGCTATTAAACCCTTGAAGATGATACGGCTTAGGGTGTTCTTGGCATGGTAGATCGAGTGCATCAACAATGAAGCTACTCACTAAGTTTACACGATTGTCACCATCAATAATTAAAGAACATAGATTTCCTTGTATCTTACATCGTGAATTAAAAATATTTATTGGTATACGATAACGAGTGTTGAAAAGAGAATAAAACATCCTAATTGCTTTAAGAGTCCAAAGAAAAGGTTAGACACCAATAGAATTATAGTTGCAAGGGGAAAGAAGAGTATGCAACTTTTAGTCCTACTAACACAAGGAAACAAGAAGGTGTTAGAAGATGTGTAAGAAGCAATAAAAGCTAAAACAAACGAAAACTAATGGCTAAGAATGAAAGAAAATTAGAAAAACTCCGAAAACCCTAGAATTTTGCAGCAACTTGATCTACTTCGTTCGAGGTGTTCCCGATGTCAAAATATTCTGAAATTTTATGTGGTGACTCCTCCAAAGGTGTAGATCTGATCTGAATATTTTCAGCTCAAAATTCGCTCGTTTGAATTTGACGAATTTTCCCTAATTTTAGAGTTTTTCACCCAAAAACGCCAAAATTCTTGTCAAGAATCGTCCCAAATCTGATACCAAATGATAGAGTAGCGCAATCTTGGATTTGGAAGCCTTCAATCAAGTTGTAGCAAGAACTAGGAGCTCTAGACTCAATCAAGAAAGTATGGGCAGATCTGAAAATTCAAGAGAAAATATAAGGGATTTTCTTGAAATTTTCAGATTCAAGGCTGGAAATTTAAAAAAAGAAAGACAAGATGAAAGATTATATGATAAGAAATATGAATTTAAAAAAAGATTAAAAAAAGATTGAGAAAGAGATAAGTAAAACAAATCTGAAAATTCCAGCTTTGTTTATGAAATTATGGAAGATGGAGTGAAGGTTGAAGATGAAGATGGCTTGCAAATTATTGATGTTGTTTTGTCCTTGGCACCCTCTTAGACTCAATTATCTAAGAAGCAACCTCAAGCGGCTCTAACCCACCCTCCTAGACGCGATTATCTAGGCAAGCAAGAGTGTGAAGATGATCTCCCTCACAAGAACTCGTCGAACTTATGTTGAAGAAGACTTCGAAGGCACAAATAATCAGCACTTGAAAAAAACAAACTCACTAAATATTTCATAAATCAAAGAAAATCTGTCTTACAATGATGGAGGCTTCATCTTTTGATAGGTGAAGGATAGACAAAGTAATTTAACTTCTACTAAAACAAGGAAAACCTAATCTAATTAAAAATAATAATAAAATAACAGTCTTTAAACTCCTTGTGCTTGTGTGGAAGGAATAGGGAGATAAGGTAAGTGATAAGCTGATAAGGGCTGGGTGGCTGGTTCCTAAAGTATATAAAACCCTAAAAACATCAATTTAAATGATAATAAATATATTGGGCTAAGTTTAATTCGTCCAAAGCCATATATGTTAGCTTTTGGGCTGAATTTTACAAAATCCAGTAATAATCCCTATCAGTTTTTGCTGCATGCGCGATCTTGATAAATTGGACGTGTCTTGAGTTCCTGATGTCCGATTGATGCGTTTCAAGATACGTTGGAAAGGTAGCTGAATGGCGAACAATTTGTTAGAAGACAACTTGACTCAGAAATGCCCGGATCCTATCCAAAACTTCGTCGCAAGTTGGCTGACTTTCCAGACTTTACAAACAGATTCAATTTCTTGTCCAAGATGCATCGTTTTTGACCTCCTATGCATGCACTATTTTGGTTTTTATTGTTTGCATCGAACAAATTCAACTTATTGTCAAATATTAGTAATTTGACCCCACTCATGCATGCATCATTCCCCCACTCCTCAAAAGGATTCGTCCTCGAATCTAAATCGGCAATGAGAGAACAATCATCAACTTCAATTGAGAAGGCTTCTTTATTGTATGTAGAGTGATCTAATTGAGCTCCTCTCATTGGTTCAACAAAATCCTGAAAAAATAAGACAGTACTACTCGAACATTTGTAAGGATTAGTCAAAACAAAATTACTCGTCGCGTTCTTTTTCTTGTCTTTTTCATTTGGGCTTTGTGTGACTTTTACCTCATATGTCTTGTCTTTTTCTTTTGGTCTTTGTGTGACTTTTACCTCATATGTATTTTCACTCACCAAATTTGGGCCGTTAATTTGACTTTTTTCACTCTCGGCTTCTTTACTCTCAGTCTTTTGTATCTCACATCCCATATCCCTCTCACAAAAATTATCATCAATGTACACTTACTTTCTTCGTGGGGAGGTGATGAGAGTATAGCAAGTGGACCTACTACTTCACATGAGGGATTAGAAGCATTGTCATCTTGTCTAATGTGTTCACTATCACTATCCTTTTGTTTGGGAGATGGTTCTTCTCCAATATCAACATTTGCACAAATGCTAGAAGTAGAAGTACGAAGAGAATCGTGTGTACCTTCAGGTTTTGTGATGTCTTCATGGTTGGTTGCCTTTGTGTGGTCAATTGATTCAGCCTTTTGTGCTGCCAATCTTTTTCGTTTTATCCTCTCACACTGTTTTTTTGCTTTCGCTATTTCTTCATCTACTTTTTCTGGCTCTATTGTAGGAAACGAGAGCTTCTGGCCTTGGTGCATAACCGAGTATCCATTTGTATTGATTCGATGGACAGCGCCACGATCATTTTTCCAAGGTCTTCCTAATAGCAAGTGGGTGACTTCCATAGAGACCACGTCACACCATACATCATCACAATAGCTTCCAAGAGTAAAAGAGATTAAACAACGTTCGGTTACCTTCATATCCGGTCCGCTATTAAACCCTTGAAGATGATACGGCTTAGGGTGTTCTTGGCATGGTAGATCGAGTGCATCAACAATGAAGCTACTCACTAAGTTTACACGATTGTCACCATCAATAATTAAAGAACATAGATTTCCTTGTATCTTACATCGTGAATTAAAAATATTTATTGGTATACGATAACGAGTGTTGAAAAGAGAATAAAACATCCTAATTGCTTTAAGAATCCAAAGAAAAGGTTAGACACCAATAGAATTATAGTTGCAAGGGGAAAGAAGAGTATGCAACTTTTAGTCCTACTAACACAAGGAAACAAGAAGGTGTTAGAAGATGTGTAAGAAGCAATAAAAGCTAAAACAAACGAAAACTAATGGCTAAGAATGAAAGAAAATTAGAAAAACTCAAAACCCTAGAATTTTGCAGCAACTTGATCTACTTCGTTCGAGGTGTTCCCGATGTCAAAATATTCTGAAATTTTATGTGGTGACTCCTCCAAAGGTGTAGATCTGATCTGAGTATTTTCAGCTCAAAATTCGCTCGTTTGAATTTGACGAATTTTCCCTAATTTTAGAGTTTTTCACCCAAAAACGCCAAAATTCTTGTCAAGAATCGTCCCAAATCTGATACCAAATGATAGAGTAGCGCAATCTTGGATTTGGAAGCCTTCAATCAAGTTGTAGCAAGAACTAGGAGCTCTAGACTCAATCAAGAAAGTATGGCGGATCCGAAAATTCAAGAGAAAATATAAGGGATTTTCTTGAAATTTTGATTCAAGGCTGGAAATTTAAAAAAGAAAGACAAGATGAAAGATTATATGATAAGAAATATGAATTTAAAAAAAGATTAAAAAAAGATTGAGAAAGAGATAAGTAAAACAAATCTGAAAATTCCAGCTTTGTTTATGAAATTATGGAAGATGGAGTGAAGGTTGAAGATGAAGATGGCTTGCAAATTATTGATGTTGTTTTGTCCTTGGCACCCTCTTAGACTCAATTATCTAAGAAGCAACCTCAAGCGGCTCTAACCCACCCTCCTAGACGCGATTATCTAGGCAAGCAAGAGTGTGAAGATGATCTCCCTCACAAGAACTCGTCGAACTTATGTTGAAGAAGACTTCGAAGGCACAAGTAATCAGCACTTGAAAAAAACAAACTCGCTAAATATTTCATAAATCAAAGAAAATCTGTCTTACAATGATGGAGGCTTCATCCTTTGATAGGTGAAGGATAGACAAAGTAATTTAACTTCTACTAAAACAAGGAAAACCTAATCTAATTAAAAATAATAATAAAATAACAGTCTTTAAACTCCTTGTGCTTGTGTGGCAAGGAATAGGGTGATAAGGTAAGTGATAAGCTGATAAGGGCTGGGTGGCTGGTTCCTAAAGTATATAAAACCCTAAAAACATCAATTTAAATGATAATAAATATATTGGGCTAAGTTTAATTCGTCCAAAGCCATATATGTTAGCTTTTGGGCTGAATTTTACAAAATCCCGTAATAATCCCCTATCCAGTTTTCTGCATGCGCAGTCTTCAGTAAATTGGATGTATCTTGAGTTCCCGATTTCCGATTGATGCGTTTCAAGATGCGTTGGAAAGATAACTGAATGATGGACAATTTGTTAGAAGACAACGTGACTCAGAAATGCCTGGATTCCATCCAAAACTTCGTCGCAAGTTGGCTGACTTTCCAGACTTTACAAACAAATTCAATTTCTTGTCAAAGATGCATCGTTTTTGACCTCCTATGCATGCACTATTTTGGTTTTTATTGTTTGCATCGAACAAATTCAGCTTCTTGTCCAATATTAGTAATTTGACCCCACTCATGCATGTATCATTCCCCCACTCCTCAAAAGGATTTGTCCTCGAATCTAAATCGGCAATGAGAGAACAATCATCAACCTCAATTGAGAAGGCTTCTTTGTTGTATGTAGAGTGATCTAATTGAGCTCCTCTCAATGGTTCAACAAAATCCTGAAAAAATAAGATAGCACTACTCGAACATTTGTAAGGATTAGTCAAAACAAAATTACTCGTCGCGTTCTTTTTCTTGTCTTTTTCTTTTGGGCTTTGTGTGACTTTTACCTCATATGTATTTTCACTCACCAAATTTGGGCCGTTAATTTGACTTTTTTCACTCTCGGCCTCTTTACTCTCAGTCTTTTGTATCTCACATCCCATATCCCTCTCACAAAAATTATCATCAATGTACAATTTCTGTAGAGGAGAAAGTGTTTCTAACGGAATGATAGGACAATAATCAAATGAAGGGTTAGAATTACACTTACTTTCTTCGTGGGGAGGTGATGAGAGTATAGCAAGTGGACCTACTACTTCACATGAGGGATTATATGCATTGTCATCTTGTCTAATGTGTTCACTATCACTATCCTTTTGTTTGGGAGATGGTTCTTCTCCAATATCAACATTTGCACAAATGCTAGAAGTAGAAGTACGAAGAGAATCATGTGTACCTTCAGGTTTTGGGATGTCTTCATGGTTGGTTGCCTTTGTGTGGTCAATTGATTCAGCCTTTTGTGCTTCCAATCTTTTTCGTTTTATCCTCTCACACTATTTTTTTGCTTTCGCTATTTCTTCATCTACTTTTTCCGGCTCTATTGTAGCGAACGAGAGCTTCTGGCCTTGGTGCACAATCGAGTATCCATTTGTATTGATTCGATGGACAGCGCCACGATCATTTTTCCAAGGTCTTCCTAATAGCAAGTGGGTGACTTCCATAGGGACCACGTCACACCTTACATCATCACAATAGCTTCCAAGAGTAAAAGAGATTAAACAACGTTCGGTTACCTTCATATCCGGTCCGCTATTAAACCCTTGAAGATGATACGGCTTAGGGTGTTCTTGGCGTGGTAGATCGAGTGCATCAACAATGAAGCTACTCACTAAGTTTACACGACTGTCACCATCAATAATTAAAGAACATATATTACCTTGTATCTTACATCGTGACCGAAAAATATTTATTGGTATACGATAACGAGTGTTGAAAAGAGAATAAACATCCTAATTGCTTTAAGAGTCCAAAGAAAAGGTTAGACACCAATAGAATTATAGTTGCAAGGGGAAAGAAGAGTATGCAACTTTTAGTCCTACTAACACAAGGAAACAAGAAGGTGTTAGAAGATGTGTAAGAAGCACTAAAAGCTAAAACAAACGAAAACTAATGGCTAAGAATGAAAGAAAATTAGAAAAACCCCGAAAACCCTAGAATTTTGCAGCAACTTAATCTACTTCGTTCGAGGTGTTCCCGATGTCAAAATATTCTAAAATTTTATGTGGTGACTCCTCCAAAGGTGTAGATCTGATCTGGAAATTTTCAGCTCAAAATTCACTCGTTTGAATTTGACGAATTTTCTCGAATTTTTGACTTTTTCACCCAAAAATGCCATTGTCAAGAATCGTCCCAAATCTGATACCAAATGATAGAGTAGCACAATCTTGGATTTGGAAGCCTTCAATCAAGTTGTAGCAAGAACTAGGAGCTCTAGACTCAATCAAGAAAGTATGGACAGATCTGAAAATTCAAGAGAAAATAGATGGGATTTTCTTGAAATGTTCAGATTAAAGGCTGGAAATTTAAAAAAAGAAAGACAAGATGAAAGATTATATGATAAGAAATATGTATTTAAAGAAAGATTGAGAAAGAGATAAGTAAAACAAATCTGAAAATTCCAGCTTTGTTTATGAAATTATGGGAGATGGAGTGAAGGTTGAAGATGAAGATGGCTTGCGAATTATTGATGTTGTTTTGTCCTCGGCACCCTCTTAGACTCAATTATCTAAGCAAGCAACCTCAAGCGGCTCTAACCCACCCTCCTAGACGCGATTATCTAGGCAAGCAAGAGTGTGAAGATGATCTCCCTCACAAGAACTCGTCGAACTTATGTTGAAGAAGACTTCGAAGGCACAAATAATCAGCACTTGAAAAAAACAAACTCACTAAATATTTCATAAATCAAAGAAAATCTGTCTTACAATGATTGGAGGCTTCATCCTTTGATAGGTGAAGGATAGACAAAGTA
This sequence comes from Hibiscus mutabilis, assembly GCA_019671005.1. NCBI lineage: Eukaryota > Viridiplantae > Streptophyta > Magnoliopsida > Malvales > Malvaceae > Hibiscus > Hibiscus mutabilis. Next base: position 36,544,043 of record CM033712.1, on the reverse strand, counting down.
ATTTAACTTCTACTAAAACAAGGAAAACCTAATCTAATTAATAATAATAATAAAATAACAGTCTTTAAACTCCTTGTGCTTGTGTGGCAAGGAATAGGGTGATAAGGTAAGTGATAAGCTGATAAGGACTGGGTGGCTGGTTCCTAAAGTATATAAACCCCTAAAAACATCAATTTAAATGATAATAAATATATTGGGCTAAGTTTAATTCGTCCAAAGCCATATATGTTAGCTTTTGGGCTGAATTTTACAAAATCCCGTAATAATCCCCTATCCAGTTTTCTGCATGCGCAGTCTTCAGTAAATTGGACGTATCTTGAGTTCCTGATGTCCGATTGATGCGTTTCAAGATGCGTTGGAAAGGTAACTAAATGACGGACACTTTGTTAGAAGACAACTTGACTCAGAAAGGCCCGGATCCCATCCAAAACTTCGTCGTAATTTGGCTGACTTTCCAGACTTTACAAACAGATTCAATTTCTTGTCCAAGATGCATCGTTTTTGACCTCCTATGCATGCACTATTTTGGCTTTTATTGTTTGCATCGAACAAATTCAGCTTCTTGTCCAATATTAGTAATTTGACCCCACTCATGCATGTATCACTCAGGTTCTGCTCAATGTCCTTCGCCTGTATAACCATCACGTCAAAACAATATAGTCAAAAGCCAACATGTATGCCTTAACATCCTGTACCAATTAGTAACAGAATCGATCACAGCGTTACCTCTCATCTGGTACCAGCTAAGGAGAATATTGGCTCAACCGAACAAACTGTACCTCATACTCAACCACAAACATACTACCCCGAACCATATCCATAAACCCGCATTTCGTTTTATCCATGTATCTAACACCCAACTACTTCTTCTTAAATACAGTTCGAAAGAACTCCCAGGTCACATCACTGAGTTCCATGCCCGCAACTACGGTATACCACTAGCCATAAGCATCGCGTTGCAAAAGGGATACAACACATCCTAACTTACGGCATCACTGCACCCTATTTATTCCAAAATTTGATCAGTACATGCCATCTACTTCACGAACGCCTCGGATGCCAACCCTTAAAACTCAACTATTCCCAAACTACGGAGGCGCTCTAACAGCAACCCCGATTATCCAACAACTGGTGCAATCATATGCTCTCCAGCAATGACAACTTGAAAAATCCCCTATATCAAAGGTGCCATGTCACCCAACACTGGCCTAACTGGTCAGGAGATATAGCATGATAGAGTAGCGCAATCTTGGATTTGGAAGCCTTCAATCAAGTTGTTGCAAGAACTAGGAGCTCTAGACTCGAACAAGGAAGTTAGGTGCAAATGTAAAACAAATCTGAAAATTCCAGCTTTGTTTATGGAATTATGGAAGATGGTGTGAAGGTTGAAGAAAGATGAAGATGGCTTGTGAATTGATAGTTGTTGTTTTGTCCTCCGCACCCTCTTAGACGCAATTATCTAAGCAAGCAACCTCAAGCGGCTCTAACCCACCCTCCTAGATGCAATTACCTAGGCAAGCAAGAGTGTGAAGATGATCTCCCTCACAAGAGTGTAGATACATCTTGGTAAGCTCTACCGAGTGTGTTGTGGGCAAGATAGTTTGAAACATTCTTCAGGCTTAGACATAGAGATCCTTAGCAAGCCCAGCCTGTCATCCCATTAGAGAGTTTCGTACACTTGAGAGGGCATTCGAAGTATCTTTATTTTAGCTCAGTTTTCATTACACTTAATTGCTACAGCATTTCTGAACCTGCTTCCTTTTGCTATTGCATTTATTTTAAACTTGTAAATTTGTGTGTTTTGACTAAGCTAGTTTGGCCTCCAATCCTTGTGGAGACGATACTCACTCTTCACTTTATTGCTTGTTCAATGTGTATACTTGCACTAATTGCGTATCATTTATAGTATATCACAACACGCAACAAGTTTTGGGCGCCGTTGTCGGGGATTGGCAATTGGTTATTTAGAGTTTAGTCTTTGCACCAATTTATTTCTTCTTTTTGTTTAGTTTTATTTGTTGTTTTTGTTTATTCTTTTTTAGGTGTTGTGCTATTGCATGACCTGAGGAAGACTCAAAGAACCCTTAACACCTATAGTTCCTGAAATTGAGCACTTGTTTCGCCAAAGAAGAGACATACAAGAAGCCTTAAAAACCATGTATGGAGGTGGAAATCAAGTAGATGAAAATTTGGATAACCTTAATGCTGCAACAAATCCTGGAGCGATAATTTGACCTCGAGCTATTAGAGACCACCTAAATCCTATCTTGGATGATCTCAATCCTGGATAGCTCCCAAGATTCAAGCAGCTCATTTTGAAGTAAAGCCCGCAATGTTCAATATATTGAATTCCATTGGGTAGTTTGGTGGATCGCCTCATGAAGATGCAAGACAACACATTCAAGCATTTTTGGAAGTATGTGATTCCTTTTGATAACAGGGTGTGCATGAAGATGTATTGAATCTCAAGCTATTTCCTTATTCTTTGTGTGATCAAGCACGAGCTTGGTTGAGTAGAGTACCAGCCAATTCTATGGAATCATGGTTAAATCTGTGCAAAAGTTTTTTGCTACGATATAATCTACCTAACGTGAACACTCAGTTGAGGAATGTCATAGCCCCCTTTTGTCAAGCTGATGACGAGTCAATGTACGAGTGTTGGGATAGATATAAGGGACTGCGTCGCAAATGTACAAATCATGGATTTCAAGACTGGACGTAAGTCGTCATATTCTACAATGGTGTCAATGCTCCCACAAGGATGATGTTAGATCTTCAGCAAACAGCACTTTGCTGGACAAGTCACCTCAAGAAGCATTTGATATCCTTAATAGGATCACAAACAATGACTACCAATTTCCTACTTCGAGACTTAGTACGAGAAGGAGAACTCATGGGACGCGTGATCTCGACAATAATGAGTTAGTTTCAGGCTATTTGTCGGCCATCACTACCATGCTAAAGAATCTCCAATGTCTGAGTGAGGTGAAGGAAGCAAAAGTGGTCACTACTTGTGTTCGATGCGATGGAACCCATCATGTAAGCGAGTGTCCTGAAAATTACGAGTCTATCAACTATATGGGAAACTTTAACATCAGTAGTCACAACCACTACTCAAAAACTCATAATCCAGGGTGGCGTCAGCATCCTAATCTTGTTTGGGGGAATCAAGGAAACCACAATGCTGGCCGCTCGAGTAGGCAACAACACCAGACTGAGTCCCAAGGTTTTCTGCAGAATATGCCATGGCAAAATGACAACAAGGGTTCAACCTCTTCATCAATCAACAGTTCCTTGGAAGCTACTTTCCATGATTTTATGACAACCATGAAGGCTTTATTCCAAGACCATGCAGCGTCTATAAAGAGCCAAGGTGCATTGCTTCAAAGCCATAGCTCTTCCTTGAAGGCTTTGGAAACCCAAATGTGACAGATTGCACAAGCTCTACATGCTCAACCTCAAGGTAGTTTGCCTAGTGATATTGAAGTTACTAAAATCATGGCAAGGAGCAGTGTAGTGCACTCATTTTGAGGAGTGGCACCCAACCTAACAAAGAAGATAAATTTTGGGAAAGAAAGTAGAAGACCCCAGTCCTAATTCTATGGCTAAGGAATCAACTTTGCAAGAAGAGTCAGCTTAATAAATATGTTATCTCAACATAAGAAAGCTCTAGGGTGGACTGTGGCTGATTTGAAGGGTATAAGCCCTACTATTTGTATGCACAAAAATTTGCTTGATGATTGTCACAATAATTTTGTTGAACCCCAAAGAAGGCTCATTCTAGTTATGAAGAAAGTGGTGATGCGGGAGATAATAAAATGGCTCGATGCAAGAGTTATCTACCAAGTATTCAATAGTTCATGGGTTAGCCCGGTACAATGTGTACCTATTAACCTTGCAAAAGGTTAACATTTCATGCCTCTTTACTTAAGTTATTGTATGAAATCAAGCCCATTTCATCTCATTTCATGGCATATAAATGCATTTAGTTCATATAGTTGCATTTGGTGTTGCTGATTTTGTTTTCTTTGTTTATTTGCTAAAATGGTGCTGCTTGGGAAGGATTTGGTTGGTATGGTGATATGCAGGAAAAATACCATAGCATTTTGGATAGCATTTCTGGGTGCACTACAAGACAAAGGAATGAAGATATTTTGCAACCCCCCACATGTGATTCCACTAGCCAGCTATGCCCCCACATGTGAAGGGAATATTCCCTTGGAATAAGGGCGCAAAACCCTAGAAGCCTGTACTATATAAAGAAAAGGACACCCACATTAAAGAGAGAGCTGGAAAAAGTTACTTTGTGAGCTAATAAAGAGAGAAAAAGGCGCCTGCCTTTCTTCATCTTCTCCACTATGGTGTCCTCTATTGCTGAAGCTCCAGGGGTGTTCTTGTTGGCCTTTGAGAGAAGCAGCAAGCTTAGAGTGGTTCACGGTTGTTCAAGGCAGTTCGAGAGTTTTCTTATCCTTTATTTGCTTTTGCTATCTCATTTCCTAGTACTTAGATGGGTTGTTTCGAACGTATGATTGTGGATGATATTTGCCTAGCCATGAACTAATTTTAAGTGGCCTAGGTTGTTATGGTTGTATTGTTTTAGTTTGAATGAATGTTTCGTTACTTGCTTGTTCCTTCCATGCTTTGTCCATTTTTCTTTTATGCCTTGAGCTTATAAAAGCTTTTGAGAGTTAGCCATTGCTTAGGTGTTTGATATCTTAATATTCGAGATAATTATGCTTACATCTACATGGACAATGGGGTTTGACGCTGAGAGGCAAAATCATAACTCACCTTAGAGTTAAGCATAGAGTTTGAACGGCTAAGAAGAGTAGATCTTAAAGGATAGTTGTATGCGAGGGTTCACGCCGAGAAGTATTGCCATAGCATTCTTCGTATCAGGTTTCTTGCTAGAGATAGTGTAGTGACATCTTGGTAGCTCTGCCGAGCATGTTGTGGGCAAGATAGTATGAGACATTCTTTAGGCTTAGACATAGAGATCCTTAGCAAGCCCAGCCTGTCATTCTATTATAGTGTTTTATGCACTTGAGAAGACCTTTGAAGTATTTTTATTTCAACTTAGTTTTCATTACAGTTAATTTCTACAACATTTCTGAGCCTACTTCCTTTTACTGTTACATTTATTCTCAAGTTGTAAATTTGTGTGCTTTGACTAAGCTAGTTTGGCCTCCAATCCCTGTGGAGACGATACTCACTCATCAATTTATTACTTGTTCGATTTGTATACTTGCACCATTTGCGTATCATTTATAGTACATCACAACACACAACAAATTTTTGGCACTATTGTCGGGGATTGGCAATTGGTTATTTAGAGTTTAGTCTTTGCACAAATTTATTTCTTTTTTTGTTTAGTTTTTTTGTTATTTTTGTTTACTCTTTTTCTGGTGTTCTACTGTGCATAACCCGAGGAAGACCTGAAGAACCCTTAACACCTATTGTACTTGAAATCGAGCATTTACTTTGCCAAAGAAGACGTATACAAGAAGCCTTAAGAACCATGTATAGAGGTGGCAATCAAGGGAATCAAGTAGATGAAAATCTGGATAACATTAATGTTACAGCAAATCCTGGAGCAATGTTCGACCTCGAGCTATTAGAGACCATTTGAATCCTATATTGGATGATCTCAATCTTGGAATTGTAGCTCCTGAGATTCAACCAGCTCATTTTGAAGTCAAGCCCGTAATGTTCAATATGTTGAATTCCATTGGGCAGTTTGGTGGATCGCCTCATGAAGATGCAAGACAACACATTCGAGCATTTTTGGAAGTATGTGATTCTTTCCGAAAATAGGATGTGCATGAAGATGTATTGAAGCTCAAGCTATTTCCTTATTCTTTGCATGATCAAGCACGGGCTTGGTTGAGCAGAGTACCAGTTGGTTCTATGGAATCATGGTCAGATCTGTGAAAAAGTTTTTTGCTACGATATAATCCACCTAACATGAACACTCAGTTGAGGAATGACATAGCCTCCTTTTGTCAAGCTAATGACGAGTCAATGTACGAATGTTGGGATAGATATAAGGATCTGCTCCGCAAATGTACAAATCATGGATTTCAGGACTGGACGTAAGTCGTCATATTCTACAATGGTGTCAATTCTCCCACAAGGATGATGTTGGATGATTCAGCAAATGGCACTTTACTGGACAAGTCACCTCAAGAGCATTTGATATCCTTGATAGGATCACAAACAATGACTACTAATTTCCTACTTCGAGACTTAGTATGGGAAGGAGAACTCATGGGATGCATGAGCTCGACAACAACGAGTCAGTTTCAGCCCAATTGTCAGCCATCGCTACCATGCTAAAGAATCTCCAACGTCCGAGTGAGGTGAAGGAAGCAAAAGTGGTCACTGCTTGTGTTCAGTGCGATGGAACCCATCATATGAGCGAGTGTCCTGAAAATCACGAGTCTTCCAACTATGTGGGAAACTTTAATAGAAGCAATCACAACCCCTACTCAAACACTTATAATCCAGGGTGGCGTCAGCATCCTAATCTTACTTTGGGGAATCAAGAAAACCACAATGCTGGCAGCTGGAGTAGGTACCACAACCAGACTAAATCCCAAGGTTTTCAGCAGAATATGCCATGACAAAATAACAACAACGGTTCAACCACTTCATTGAACATCAGTTCCTTGGAAGCTATTCTCCAAGATTTTATGTCAACCACGAAGGCTTTATTCCAAGACCATGCAGCGTTTATAAAGAGCCAAGGTGCATTACTTCAAAGCCATAGCTCTTCCTTGAAGGCTTTGGAGACCCAAATAGGACAGATTGCACAAGCTTTACATGCTCGGCCTCAAGGTAGTCTACCTAGTAATACTGAAGTCACTAAAAATCATGGCAAGGAGCAATGTAGTGCACTCATTCTGAGGAGTGGCACCCAACTTAACAAAGAAGATAAGTTTGGGGGAAAGAAAGTGGAAGACCCCAACCTTAATTCTATGGCTAAGGAATTAGCTTTGCAAGAAGAATCAACTCAAGAAGGGAAAGGGAATGATGGCTCGACAAACGAACCTACTGATGGAGAACAGAACATTGCTATAGCAAAATAAAGATCCCCACCAGTAGAGGAAGAAGTCAGACCCCCACCACCCTTCCCTTAACGGCTCAAGAAGTAAAAAAATGACCTTCAATTCAAAAAATTTGTAGATATTCTTGACCAGCTACATATCAATATCCCATTTTTGGAGGCAATTGACCAAATGCCTACATATGATAAGTTTCTCAAGGATATTGTCACCAAGAAAAGGAAGGTTGAGAAATACGAGACTGTTGCTAAAACAAAAGAATGTTATTAAGTGCTAAGTAATTTGCCTCCAAAAAAGAGTGATTCGGGCAGCCTCGTTCCATGTTCCATATGAGACAAATACGTGGGGAAAGCTCTATGTGACCTTGGGTCTAGTGTCAACCTAATGCCCAAGTTGGTCTTTATGAAGCTTGGAATGGGAGATGCAAGATCCACCATAGTGATTTTACAACTAGCAGATAGATATCATGTCCAGCCGGAAGGAATGATAGAAGACATTGTGGTTAAGGTGTGCAAATTTGTCTTTCCAGCTGACTTCCTTATCCTTGATTGTGATGTAGATGACAAAGCACCAATTTTCTTGGGATGACATTCCTAGCAACAGGTCGAATCTTAATTGACTGTGAAAAGGGCTCACCATGAGGGTGGCTGATCAAAGGGTGACCATAAATGTCTTCAACACCCTCAAATATGTGGATAAATATGAGGAGTGTCAACACATAGATGCTATGATGGAAGCAGAAGCTGCAGAATTATGTTGCTGCAATTTTATAGAAATTAAGGACTATGTGAAAATCAATGAGGAGGACAATGAAAAGCTTGAGGAATTCCCATCAGAGGTGCAATAGTCCAGCTTGATCGTCGCTATACCAGGTATACACTTCGAACCTTTAGATTTTGCCGAATTTGTCCCTCCTAAACCCTCACTTGAGCATGCACTCACGCTAGAATTGAAGCCATTGCCTTTACATCCTAAATATGCTTATTTGGGTAGTAATGAGACTTTGCCTATGATAATCTTTTATAGTCTAACCCCTAAGCAAGAATGTAGTTTAATAAATATGCTATCTCAACATAAGAAAGCTCTAGGGTGGACTATGGCTGATTTGAAGGGTATAAGCCCTACTATTTGTATGCAAAAAATTTTGCTTGATGATTGTCACAGCAATTCTGTTGAACCTCAAAGAAGGTTCAATCCAGTCATGAAGAAGGTGGTAATGAAGGAGATAATCAAATGGCTCGATGCAGGAGTTATCTACCCAATATCTAACAGTTCATGGGTCAACCGGGTACAATGTGTACCAAAGAAGGGAGGCATGACAGTGGTGAGCAATGAAGACAATGAATTCTTACCAACAAGGACTGTTACAAGGTGGAGAATTTGCATGGACTATCGGAAGCTCAACAAGGCAACCAAGAAGGACCACTTTCCCCTCCCATTCATTGATCAAATGCTAGATCGATTGGCGGGAAAATCTTTATGTTGTTTCCTTGACGGATACTTAGGGTACAACTAGATTGCTATAGCACCGGAAGATCAAGAGAAGACAACCATCACTTGCCCTTACGGTACTTACACATTTCGACGGATGCCCTTTGGCCTTTGCAATATTCTAGCTACGTTTCAAAGGTGCATGTTGGCCATCTTTTCTGATATGGTTGAAGAATTTTTGGAAATCTTCATGGATGATTTTTCAGTCTCTGGAGATACTTTTGACTCGTGTTTAGGCAACTTGGCCAAGGAACTTAGAAGATACGAAGAAGTAGATTTAGTGCTCAATTGGGAGAAATTTCATTTTATGGTGACTGAAGGAACTATTCCAGGTCACAAAATCTTTCAACAAGGGATAGAAGTGGGTATGGCCAAGGTTGAAGTAATTGAGAAGCTACCACCACCTACCACTGTGAAAGGGATTCGAAGTTTCTTGGGACATGCTGGCTTTTATAGGAGGTTCATTAAGGACTTCTCCAAAATCTCCAAGCCATTGTGTAATTTGCTTCAGCAAAACCAACCCTCCATCTTTGATGCAAAATGCTACAGCACATTTAAGGAACTCAAGGAGAAGCTCATCTTAGTACCTATAGTTGTTCCCCCAGATTGGACCTCACCATTTGAGTTTATGTGTGACACAAGTGAGTATGCAGTAGGGGAAGCACTTGGACAGCGTCGAGGTAAACTTTTCCACGTTATTTATTATGCTAACCACACCTTGAATAATGCACAAATAAATTACACAACCACTGAGAAGGAACTGGTAGCTATTGTGTTTGCCTTTGATAAGTTTAGAGCATACTTGATTGGCACTAAGGTCTTTGTACACACCGATCATTCTGCTATAAAGTACTTAGTGACTAAAAAAGATGCTGAACCTAGACTTATTAGGTGGATACTTCTTTTGCAAGAGTTTGATTTGGAGGTTATAGATAGAAAAGGCTGACCATCTTTCTAGGATAGGAAACAAGGCTGAGAATGATGAGAACTTAGATATTAAGGAGGAACTCCCTAATGATAAAATATTATATGCTACAACAATTCCATGGTATGCTGATATTGTTAACTTTCTTGTTAGTGGTATTTTTCCTCCTGATTTCTCAAAGGCAAGAAATGCCATTGCACTGTATTCTGGAGGTAGAACTCTTTGATGAATGGAGGATAGATTTCATGGGACCCTTCCCATCATCTTTAGGAGATCTCTACATCCTATTAGTCATTGACTATGCACGAAATAGGTCGAAGCAATAGATACACTGAAGAATGACTCCAAGTCTGTCTTGAAGTTCCTTCACAAGAACATCTTCACAAGATTTGGAACCCCAAGAGCCATCATCAGTGATGAAGGAACCCACTTTGACAATAGGCTCATTTCTAAAGATTGCAGAGGTGTAGAGTGCGGCATAAAATTGCTACGCATACCATCCTTAGACCAATGGTCAAGCTGAAATCTCGAATCGAGAAATCAAGCAGATTTTAGAAAAAGTGGTTAACCACAAGAGGAAGGATTGGTCTCCAAGTCTCAATGAAGCACCGTGGGCTTAACGAACAACCTTCAAGACACCCTTGGGGATGTCTCCATTCAAGCTAGTCTATGGCAAGGCTTGTCACCTTCTCGTTGAACTCGAACATAAGGCCTATTGGGCAGTCAAAAACTCAATATGGTTGCTCAGCTAGCTGGAGAAAAAAGGCTTTTGGAGTTAAATAAGATGGAGGAATTTAGGACCCAAGCTTATAAGAATGCATGCCTCTATAAGGAGAAGTCTACGAAGTGGCATGACAAACATATTCTGCGACGACATTTTTCGGAAGGCCAACAAGTCTTTCTCTACAACTCCCATCTTAAGCTCTTCCCAAGCAAGTTGAAATCACGATGGTCAGTCCCTTTTATCATGCACAAGGTTTACCCTCATGGCGCCTTGGATATTAAAAAACTGGATGATGACACCATCTTCAAGGTAAATGGTCAGAGATTGAAGATCTACAATTTAGCCCCGATCATACGAGACAAATCCTCCATGCTTCTCAATGATCCATAAGAGTTTGCATCCCCCTTCTCCTTTCTAATTTGCTATAGCATTTTTTTGTTTTTAATGTTTATAAATAAATTTATTATTGATTCTAACTCTTTGTTCCTTAGTCTTTTATTTTGTCTCATGCCATTTTGTTTTCTTTAATATGTTTTATCAGCTCTGCCTCCATGGTTACAGGTGGTAGGCTAGGATTTCTTGCAGGTTTGGTGCAACTTTAATTTAAGATGGGCTTTGTCCTTTTTCCACATAAGGGAAGTTATAAAGCCAAGCTTTTCCTATGCTCGGGGGGCGGCTTTAACAGGCAAAAAGGGAGGGACAGAAAAACCCTAATTCATCATTACCTCTAGCATACCCTCTCTCATACTTTTTGCTTTTCATTAAACCCTTGTCATATCCTTTCTCTTCCCCATAACTCGAAACGGCCATCAACCCCCTTTTCTCTCCTATAACTTGTGTCAGTTATCCTCCCTTAAACTTCCAATCCCATAACTGTCCTCTCTTTCTTTTATTCCCTTAAACTCCACTTCTTCATCTTCTCTGTCAAACTTGTTCCAAAACCTTAAGAGTTTCAAAAAATCACTACCCTCACATCACAACCATGGCTCGCTGGAAAAACTTCACAGGTGCTTCCCAACAAACCATTGAAATCAAAAAGTTCTTCGACGATGGAACAAAAGAAAGATTCCAACATATCAAAGATCGCAATGTCTACCCAGAACAAGGTCTGAAAGTTCCATTGGAAGGGAAAGGAGGCTTCTAGAAGGAAGTCCTAGATTTCATCACTGAGCACGATTGGGGGACCTTTGTCCAACACCCTAGCGACATCTCCATCTCCTTGGTTAGGGAGTTCTATGCCCACTTGATGAGTCCCACCTAATCTGTCATTTATGTGCGAGGGGAACAAATTAAATTTACCCTTGGTGCAATCAACAAGATCTATGGGTTAAAGAACGTCATGGACCATCACACTTCCTTTGCCGACTCCGCAGACGCGCAGGCATACAAGGAGGTCTTGGAAGATCTATACTTTTCTGATACGAAATTTTACCCCGTAAATAGGGCTGTTGACAAAGGACGCCTCAAACCAGAAGCTAAGGCATGGAACCATTATTTGAGGACTCGCCTGATGCCCACCTCCCTACTGCTACAGTGCACATCACCATATTAATATTGCTACAATCCATCCTCAATGGACGACAAATTGATGTGGGTAAACTGATTGTTGAGGAAGTCTACTCTTGCTTAAAGAGGAAGTCGAGCCCTCTCAACTTCCCTAATCGCATCACGGTGCTCTTTCGTAAAAAGCAAGTCTTTGAAGACCCTCAAGAGGACGAGATCGAGAAGGGTACGAGTGCATTAACCCCAGAAAAAAATCCTTGGACTAAAAGGATTTGATGAGGATGCTCCAACGGAAACGTTAGAGGGTAGAGCTAGAACCATTGCTGCAGCAAGAATTGCAACCCTCGTTGCCTCTACTATGCGCATGCAAGAGGAGATGAAGGGAAACTTGACAACTTATTTCAAGTATGTCAAGGCTAGGGATGTGGCCATTAACTGTTATTTCAAAGGGATGCTCCCACACATGGAGAGTGATTTCCCACCCTTCCCTGAAGACCTATTTATGCCCAAGAATGACCAACCAGCCTAGCAAGCTACACCAGCTCCGAAGGCATCCGTAGCAAAACGCCCACCACCTGTTATGCGAAGAGACCCATCTCCAACTCCAACACCTGCTCCAAAAACAACAAACACTATCACCATCAGAAAAAGTCCTCGGATAGTGAGGAAAAAGAAAGGAAAAGCTCCCATTAGTACACCACCACCACCAGAACCTCCTCTCGATGACGCTGTCGATATTTTGTAGTGAGGAAGAGGACATGGCTGACAACTCTCGTGCACCTACACCTGCCCCGACTCCTGATGCTACAGCAAAGACAAGGAGTCGTCTCAAACACACGGTGGGTTGTGTATGGAGTACCCCCAACGAAGATGATGATGATGAGAACCAGTCAGTCCAAGAGGAACCAGCTGACCAACTGATAAGTGTTCAAAAGTACTATTTCTATTACCCTTTTTACTCATATTATTGTTAGACTTAGGCTCATATTAGTTGCATAATTAGCCATTCATGCAATAATTCATGTTTCTTTCCATCGTTGAGCTTGATTACATAACTTGGTGAATTTTGTGGGAAAAGATGCTGCTTTGGTGTGTTTTGTGTGTATGTGCAGAATCACTTACCAAAGCAAGGCTAGAACCAGTTGCTAGGGCAATGCATGAAAGAGATGTCGAGCTAGTTGCCAGGGCAATTTTTGACAAGGAATAAGATGATATGGTAGTCAAAATCGATGACGAGGAGCAAAGCTAAATCCCGAAGGAGTTTGATTTCCATGAAAAGGTCAAAGAGAAATTAAATCCCAAGAAGATAGGAGAAGTTCTAGAAGGAATTTAAATATAATAAAGAATTATATTTTTTTAAAGATAATTTAATTCCAACTTAACTTCCTCTTCAAAAAAAGGCTTTGACCTAGCCCTATAAATTGAAGGCCATGCCGTCAACTCCAAAGGGGGAGAGAGGAGAGAAATTTCAACAAGATCAAAGGGGGAGATTTCGACAAAGAGGCTTCAACCATTCTTCATCTTTTTCTTCTTTGTTCAATTAGGTTTATACTAGGAATTCTTTGTCTTGTGTTTCTTTAGAACCTAGCCATGAACTAAATCTATTTGGCTAAGGTTATTGTGTCTTGTGGTTCTAAAAAACAATTGGATTTTGTTTAGGTAATAAGAGTTTGCACTTTCAATTCAACGTTTACTCATTCTTGGTTCTTATTCTCGTTTGCGAGTGAATTGGGAGAGGATCTCGTAACTTCATCTATTTATCTAATATCGAGAGAGTTAGATTCAAGAAATGAATAAGTATGGTCTTTATTCAATCTATTGATGGTGAAGATTAATCTGGCTTAGGAATAAGTTAAGGATTTCAACGGCTAAGAGGAGCACAAGGTTGGTTGTTGTTCACCCTTGATTCACACAGGGATGTATTATCAAGGCATGCACAAATAGCTAGAGTTTTGACTTAGGGATAAGAAGAAACCATTGAAGAACGCTCCGCCAAACCTTGAAGTTGCTGCCCAGCCGCCCAAGTAGTTGCCCAGCTAGTCGCCCAGGCAACGATCGATTAGTTGCCAAGGCAACCCCGTTGCGCAAGTTGCCACGGCAACTGAGTTGCCCTTGCACTCTTTTACCAAGACGATCCACCAATCGGCTATCACACCTCAACTCACGATAACCTGGCCTATTCTCTCTCATTTGATTACATCTTCTTTTACTTATTTGATTCTAGTTTAGTTGTTAGTTAAACTCCTACAATCTTCTACTTGTGTTCTTTTACTTTTTACAATGCAAGATATTAGATTCTTGAAGTGGCACCAATCCCTGTGGAGACGATATCTTTTATACTATAACTTGCGACGTGTACACTTGCACAATTGCGGAGCACTTATTATGCGCAACAAGGTTTTAGCGCCGTTGCCGGGGATTGGCAATAAAAACTTTGTTTTTATTTTCTTGCACTTTTTATTTTTCTTGTTTAAGATTCAAAGGGCGAGCAAACTTTGGTTTTGCTTTGGTATATGACCAGGGCGAGACCAATTACACCAGAATATCCCTTTGATCTAGAAATAGAATGAACCTTGCAAAGACTTAGACGAAGGTTAAGAGTAGCAATGACTAATCAAGACGGTAATATGAATCAAGATGTTCCAACAGGAGGAGGAGTGATTCTTGCACGAAACAGAACTATTCGAGACTATCTTGAAGGACTTAATCCAGAAGTTGTCACACCTGAAATTGAAGTCGACCACTTTGAGTTGAAACCAGTGATGTTTAATATGATCAACACAATTGGTCAATTTGGCGACTCAGCAACTGAAGATGTACGACAACATCTTAAATCTTTCCTCGAAATTTGCAATTCATTCAAAATACAAGGAGTCACCCCCGATGTTTTATGACTAAGATTATTCCCCTATTCACTGAGGGATAGGGCGAAAGAATGGTTGAATAGAATTCCTGCCCGATCAATAGGATCTTGGACCAATCTTTGTCGTGATTTCCTTGCTCAATTTAATCCGACAAATTTGACTAATAGGCTTCGTAATGAAATTACTTCTTTTCGGTAGGCAGATGATGAATCCATGTACGAGGCTTGGGAGCGATGAATACAAGTAACAATGTGGACACAAGTAACAATGTTTTACAACGCTATGAATACACCAACAAGGATGATGCTAGATGCCTCGGCAAACGACATACTCCTAGATAAGTCGCCAGAGGAAGCAATGCAAATTCTAAACAGGCTTGCCAAGAATGACTATCAATTCCCCTCTGCTAGAAGAGGAGGAGTTAGACGCCAAGCCACAATACATGAACTGGGATCATTAGACTCAATTTCGGCACAATTGGACACTCTAACCAAGATGGTCTAGAACATGCAAAAACCAAACAACACACAGGAAATCAAGGTAATGGATTCCTTTTGTGAGATATGTGGTGGTAACCATGATTCTTCTGAATGTATGCAGAATCCAGCTTTTATATGGGGAATTACAACCAGAACAACAATGTGATGTCCAATACATACAATCTAGCTTGGAAGAAGCACTCGAATTTTTTATGGAGTAATCCCAACAATGCTTTAAACCATAACAATCAAAATGCACAAGCATCGGGATTCCAGCAGAATATGCCACGACAACAATTGTCGCAGCAACAACCGACAACATCTAGTTCTTTGGAAAATTCTCTCAGTGATTTTATGTTGAAAACTGAATCTTATATGGTCGAGAATAGTAACTTCATAAAAAGAACTAATGTTTTTATTAGCAGGACCGAGATGAGATTGCAAAACCAAGAGGCTACAATCAAATCATTGCAAAATCAAGTCGGACAATTTGCTCAAAACCTAAATACTAGACCACAGGAGGTTTACCTAGCGATACTGAAGTCGCAAGAGGCCATGAGCAATGTAAGGCGATCACCACTAGAAGTGGCCAACAACTTAAAGAGACTCAAGCTCGCTCATCAAACAAAACTCCACAAAAAGATCCAGATGAACCCAGCGAAAAAACCTCAGATGCTGAACCAGGAATTGTCGCGGCAGCCGGAGATAAGGATGCCTCGGCAACCAACGACAAGCATGCCATGGCAACCCCAGTTGATGATGCCTCGGCAACTCCATTTGCCCCACCAATGCCATCAATCAGATTCCAGACCAATGAAAGGATCGAAGATATCCGACTTCCACCACCATTCCCACAAAGGTTGAAGCGAAAAAAGAAAGAATATCAATTCAAGAAGTTCCTTGATATCCTAAAGCAAGTCCACATCAACTTGCCATTGGTTGAGGCAATTGAACAAATGCTGAACTATGCCAAGTTTCTTAAAGACATTGTGTCCAAGAGAACAAGGCTAGGAGAGTTTGAAACGCCGCAACAGAGGGATGCATGGCCATGTTGCACAATCGCATGCCACCCAAGCTGAAGGATCTCAGAAGTTTCACAATACCTTGTTCCATTGGAAACCACTATGTCGGGAAAGCATTATGCGACCTTGGAGCAAGTATAAACTTGATGCCTAAATCAGTTTTCCAAAAACTAGGAATCGGGAAGGCAAGACCTACAACAATTATGCTACAGTTAGCTGACAGATCCTATGTGCATCTAGTTGTTTTGGATTGTGAAGCAGATGAACATGAACCTATCATTCTCGGGAGACCCTTCCTAGCAACAGGGAGAACCTTGATCGATGTTGAAAAGGGAGAACTCACAATGAGGGTGAATGACCAACAAGTTAAACTAAATGTGTTCCAAACACTAAGGCATGCCGATGATCCGGAAGAATGCCAAATTCTCCATGCCATGGCAGAGTTTAACTTCGACGAGGAATTTAGTTGCCTCGGCAACTACATTGCTGATCAAGAGGAACTTGAGAAGTATGAAGAACCGATCGATGAGGAACAATAAGAAGAGGCAAATTGGTTAGTCAATCGACCAGGTACATACTTTGAACCACTGGATTACTCAGGTAAGGAAGGTAAGCTCGAAAAGCTCTCTATTGAAAAACCACTGATTCTTGAGTTGAAACAGTTGCCACAGCAACTAAAATATGCTTACTTGGGAACCGATAAAACATTACCTGTAATTATTTCCTCTAAGTTACAGCCTGAGCAGGAAAAGAAGCTGATCAAAATGTTAATGCTACACAAGAAGGTAATAGGGTGGACAATTACCGACTTGAAGGGAATTAGCTCGGCAGTGTGCATGCACAAGATTTTGTTGGAAGATGATCACAAACCTTAGATTGAGACCCAGGGGAGACTGAATCATGCCATGAAATGGGTTGTAATGAAAGAAATCATCAAGTGGCTTGACGCCGGCATTATATACCCTATCTCTGATAGTACATGGGTAAGTCCAGTACAATGTGTACCGAAAAAGGGAGGTATAACGGTGGTAAGTAATGAAAACAATGAACTCATTACAACCAGGACTGTGACCGGTTGGAGGGTTTGTATTGATTATCGAAAGCTAAACAAAGCCACTAGGAAAGATCACTTCCCATTACCCTTTTTATTATTCAAATGCTTGACCGTCTTGCAGGTAAACCCTTTTATTGTTTTCTTGATAGTTATTCAGGTTACAATCAAATTACCATAGCACCAGAAGATCAAGAAAAGACAACCTTCACATGCCCATACGATACTTATGCTTTCCGAAGGATGCCGTTCGGATTGTGTAACGCCCCGACAACCTTCCAAAGATGCATGATGGCACTCTTTTCTGACATGGTCGAAGACTTCCTTAAGATCTTCATAGATGATTTTTCCATTTTTGGTAATGACTTCGACAGTTGCCTCGGCAATTTAGAGAAGGTGTTGGCAAGATGTGAAGAAACTGATTTAGTCCTTAATTGGGAGAAGTGCCATTTTATGGTAGATGAAGGAATAGTGCTCGGCCACAAGATTTCATCCAAGGGAATTGAAGTAGACAAAGCCAAGGGGGACGTGATCGAGAGATTACCCGCACCAAGTTCGATTAAAGGAATCCAAAGCTTTATTGGACATGCAGGTTTTTACAGGAGGTTCATTCATAATTTTTCTAAAAGTACTAAACCCTTGTTCAATTTGCTTGAACAGGATAAAGTCTTCAATTTTGATGATTCTTGCACGCAAGCATTCGAAACCCTCAAGGAAAAGCTTACCTCGGCACCCATTGTCGTTCCACCAGATTGGACGCTACCTTTTGAGCTCATGTGTGACGCAAGTGATTTTTTGGTAGGAGTAGTCCTCGGCCAACGCACAGGCAAAACCTTTCATGTGATATACTACGCTAGTAAAACTCTTAATAGCGCTCAAATGAATTACACAACAACGGAGAAAGAGTTACTAGCTGTAGTTTTCGCATTTGATAAGTTCCAATCCTATTTGATTGGTACAAAGGTGATTGTTCATACAGACCATTCGGCAATTAAATATCTATTTGCTAAAAAGGATGCCAAACCTTGTTTGATTCGTTGGATATTACTTTTACAAGAATTTGATATTGAAATTAAGGACAAGAAAGGAATAGAAAATCAAGTGGTCGAGCACTTATCACGTTTAGAACGCAATAGGGAGGAGGATGCGGATTTAGAGATATGTGATGCATTCCCGGATGAGCAACTTTTAGTTGCCTCGGCAACCATAGATGCACACGCCTCGGCAACCCCTGACGCCTAGGCAACCATGGATGCGCATGCCTCGGTAACCCTCGACGCCACAACAGCTCTTGACGCGCACGCCTCGGCAACCATCGACGCGCACGCCTCGGCAACCCTCGACGCTTCAGCAACTCATGATGCGCACGCCGCGGTAACCACTGATACGCATGCCTCGGCAACCATGGGCGCGTATGCCTCAGCAACTCTAAACGCACACGCCTCAGCAATCTTGGGAGCAGTCGCCACAACAGCACATGCCTCGGCAATACCCTGGTACACGGATTTAGTTAATTTCCTTGTTTGTGGTATTTTACCTTATGGCCTTACTCACCAAGGGAAGAAGCGGTTCCGCCATGATGCTAAGCATTACTTTTGGGACGAGCCTCTTTTGTTTAAACAATGTGCAGATCAAGTTATACGCTGATGTGTCCCTGAAGAGGAGCAGCAGAATGTACTCCGGCAATGCCATTCTTCACCCTATGGAGGACATTTTGGAGGAACTCGTACCGCGGCCAAAGTTTTGCAATCCGGTTTGTATTGGCCAACACTGTACAAAGATGCCCAAGAGTTTTACAAGCAATGTGATCGTTTCCAGAGGACGGGAAATATCTCTAGACGACATGAGATACCGCTCCAAAACATCATCGAGGTGAAATTGTTCGATGTATGGGGGATCGATTTTATGGGACCTTTCCCATCTTCATTCGGCAACCTCTACATTCTACTTGTCGTTGACTACGTGTCTAAATGGGTTGAGGCAGCTGCAGTTCCCAATAACGATTCCAAGACCGTGCAACGATTCTTGCAGAAAAATATATTTACACGGTTTGGGATGCCGAGAGCAATTATCAGTGATGAAGGCAAGCACTTCGACAACAAACTCATCGCCAAGATGTTACAACGCTTTGGTGTATCTCACAAGATTTCCACGGCATATCACCCACAAACCAATGGGCAAGCAAAAATTTACAACTGGGAATTGAAAGGTATACTCGAGAAAGTTGTAAATCCCTCTAGGAAGGATTGGTCAGTAAGACTAGATGACGCACTTTGGGCATATTGCACTGCATTCAAAACACCCTTAGGTATGTCTCCCTTCCGACTTGTCTATGGAAAAACATGCCATCTACCGGTGGAAATCGAACACAAGGCATATTGGGCAATCAAGACCGTGAATATGGATTGGGAAAGTACCGGACAAAAGCGTTTGTTGGACCTCAACGAGATAAAAGAATTCTGTGCACTCACCTATAACAATGCACGAATCTACAAGGAGAAAACAAAGCAATGGCATGACAAGAAACTATTGCCTCGGCAATTCATGCCAGGGCAACTAGTTCTCTTATTCAATTCTCGGCTAAAACTTTTCCCGAGAAAAATGAAATCAAGATGGTCGGGACCATTCGAAGTTGTCAAACCATTCTCCCATGGTGCCGTGATAATCAAATCCATCACTGACAAACATGAATTCAAAGTTAATGGACAAAGATTGAAGCACTACAACGGTGCCCATGTGGAACGTAACAAAGAAGTGGTCACCTTAGGAGATGCATGAGCATGCTTTCGTTTCAATATTTTCTTTTTTCTTTTTCTTTTTCTTTTTTATTTTTTTGAACTATATATATATATATTATTTAATTTCGGTATTTTTTTTCTTTTTAGGATAGATTTATTTATTTTCTTTAAGATTAAAACTACATCTTTATTTATTTTCTTTTATTAGTTTATCTTTAATTTTAGTCCTTATTTTATTTGTTTTTGAATTGTAGGAAAAAGAGTTCAAGATAAAAGAGGAATTTTGATTCAAGAAGGAAACTTCTTCAACAAGGAAATTAATGGGCTGAATCTAAGGCTTATATAAAGCCTCCAACTTACCCTAAATAAACCCCCTAGCCGTCACCCTTCCCCTAAATCGAAACCCTTTTCTTCTTTATTCCAAAATTAATCCCACCCACCATATTTACTACCTATCTTTTCTATTTAACCCATCACCCTTAACTTCCAAGAAACCTATTCCTATTTTTCATCTTGCAACTCTTTAGTTTCTTTTGCTTTCTTTTCTTTGTTTTTACCAAACTCACAACCAAGATCATCCATGGCATCCAAAATTGAATTTTTGGTTCATCCAAGTTCCTCCAAAGTACCGGACAAAAGCCTTTGTTGGACCTCAACGAGATAGAAGAATTTTGTGCACTCACCTATAACAATGCACGAATCTACAAGGAGAAAACAAAGCAATGGCATGACAAGAAACTATTGCCACGACAATTCATGCCAGGGCAACTAGTTCTCTTATTCAATTATCGGCTAAAACTTTTCCCGAGAAAAATGAAATCAAGATGGTCGGGACCATTCGAAGTTGTCAAACCATTCTCCCATGGTGCCGTGATAATCAAATCCATCACTGACAAACATGAGTTCAAAGTTAATGGACAAAGATTGAAGCACTACAACGGTGCCCATGTGGAACGTAACAAAGAAGTGGTCACCTTAGGAGATGCATGAGCATGCTTTCGTTTCAATATTTTCTTTTTCCTTTTTCTTTTTCTTTTTTTATTTTTTTGAACTATATTATTATATTTTATTTAATTTCGGTATTTTTTTCTTTTTAGGATAGATTTATTTATTTTCTTTAAGATTAAAACTACATCTTTATTTATTTTCTTTTATTAGTTTATCTTTAATTTTAGTCCTTATTTTATTTGTTTTTGAATTGTAGGAAAAAGAGTTCAAGATAAAAGAGGAATTTTGATTCAAGAAGGAAACTTCTTCAACAAGGAAATTAATGGGCTGAATCTAAGGCTTATATAAAGCCTCCAACTTACCCTAAATAAACCCCCTAGCCATCACCCTTCCCCTAAATCGAAACCCTTTTCTTCTTTATTCCAAAATTAATCCCACCCACCATATTTACTACCTATCTTTTCTATTTAACCCATCACCCTTAACTTCCAAGAAACCTATTCCTATTTTTCATCTTGCAACTCTTTAGTTTCTTTTGCTTTCTTTTCTTTGTTTTTACCAAACTCACAACCAAGATCATCCATGGCATCCAAAATTGAATTTTTGGTTCATCCAAGTTCCTCGAAAGAACCAAGATACAAGAAGTTTGCTACACCGGTGGTTCAAGAAAGATTTCACTCCAAGTTTGAAAGCCGAAATATTTGCGAAGAACAAGGCTTTGAATACTCCAACTCTCATCAAGATTTCGGCCTTGAACTATTCATCTTCGAAAGGATTGCACATCAAAAGTGACATATCTTTTGCCATCAATCGAAACAGGGTAACATCTCATGGGTAAGAGAATTCTATGCTCACTCACCTAATCCGGATAATCCTTATGTTTTTGTTCGTGACAAGGCTATACTCATAAGCCCCGAAAACATCAACACCTTTTACGGGCTCTACATTGAGAAGGATGAGCATCAAGCCTTTGTTGATCAACTCACACCCAAGCAACTCGACAAGGTGCTTCAAGAACTCACTCTACCGGGAACTCAATGGAACGACGGTAAATACAATGGCATGGTAAATTGCCTTCAGCTTAAACCCAAGGCAAAATTATGGAATAAGTTTGTTAAAACTTCTTTAATGCCCACCACACACAATACTACCGTTGATGCACCTCGTCTTTTGCTCATACATTCTATCTTGCATAATCGCATCATTAACATTGGAAAAATTATTTGTGATGAGATTTTTGTATGTAGCTCAAAAGACAGGGGTTCTCTTTTCTTCCCTTACTTAATTTCCAATCTTTGCAAGGAGATGCATGTCCCAAGTGAGTCCACTGATGAAAAGGCCCTACCAAAGTTCGGTTGGAATCGAGCACAAATCCAAAAGCTAATGGGAGAGGCACTAGTAAAATCTTCAATGCCTCCAATTGCCGTGACAACCCCTGCCGCCTCGGCAACGCCTAATGCCCAAGCACCTAATGCCTAGGCAACTCGGCCATCAACCCTGGGACACTTTGAAGCACTCTTACAACCGTTGGCGAGCCACCTTAAGCAAATTGAAGATCGGCAACTAATGTTCATGCGGTACATGAAGGATCACAACAATGCCATCACCCAAGTCATCCTGGAAAAGTACCCGGACAGTCGCTTGCCGTTCCTGATCTTTCCTACCGAAATCCTTGCCATGGCAACCAATGAAGTAGTCACCACGACAATCGCCACAGATGATGCCACGGTAACCAATGAAGTAGTCGCCACGACAACCGCCATAGATGATGCCACGGCAACCTACACCTTACCTGCCCAAGCAGTTGCCACGGCAACTAACACTGAAGATGTTGCGGCAACCATAGCTAAAGATGCCCCGGCAACCACTGTAAAAGCCAAAGGTAAAGCACCTATGCCCGAATCAACTTGTACTGAATCATTGTCTAATTATTTAGATTCGAACGAGTCCTCCATTGCACCAACAAAGACCGCACCAATCGAATCCTCCAAACCCAAGCGAAAAGCCAATGACATTGATGAAGAGGACGATGAGGACAACCCCGTACAAGGATCGATTCCACAATCAGCAACAAGGAAGCAACCACCGCATTCAAGCAAAAGAATCAAGACACCGACCAAAAGGAAACTAATCATCCACGACGACGAACTCTCGGAGTAAGTCCTCGTTTGCATTTTACTTTTCTTTATTTTTATTTTTCTTTATTGCATGCATTGAGGACAATGCCTCACTCGAGTTTGGGGGATTGTTATTAGTTAGTTACCATGTTTAGTTGCATTCATCTTAAATATTGCATTTAGGATACATAAATTGGTTGCCATGCCTTTAGTTGGAACAAGAATTGCCTAGATTTGATGAATATCCGATGATGACTTTGCCAATGCACTCAATTGATAAAATTTTTATTCTAGGATAATCATGGAAACACTTAGAATCGTACTATGATGCTAAACTTGATGAAACACTATTGTGGCTTGATTGATTTAAGGAATTCTAGCGAACTTAGGTTGATAGTTAAAAAATTGGGGGATTAGAATAAAAATTGGATGAATGCTAGAGGTGCCCGAAATTGGCTCTAGTATGTGCTAAAAATTGATCGCTAGAGGTGCCCGAAATTGGCTCTAGTTAAAACATGTTAAAAGAACCCAATGAAGTAATTTGAAAACCCCTTGTTTGCATAGAATCCGAAAAATCAACTTGCACACAACTCCTCACACACTCACAAGCATTATAGTTTGATTCCGAGTAACTCCTAAGTTTTCCGAAAAATGAAAAGCCAATCATACTTTGTGCCCCGGTTCTAAGAATTGAAATCAAGTTCAAAGCTAAGTTTGTGAAAATTGAAGTTTTGGCGGGTAATTATTAGTTTACATTGCTTGAGGACAAGCAATAGTTCGAGTTTGGGGGTGTGATAAGTGTTCAAAAGTACTATTTCTATTACCCTTTTTACTAATATTATTGTTAGACTTAGGCTCATATTAGTTGCATAATTAGCCATTCATGCATTAATTCATGTTTCTTTCCATCGTTGAGCTTGATTACATAACTTGGTGATTTTTGTAGGAAAAGATGTTGCTTTGGTGTGTTTGTGTGTATGTGCAGAATCACTTGCCAAAGCAAGGCTAGAACCAGTTGCCAGGGCAATGCATGAAGGAGATGCCGAGCTAGTTGCCAGAGCAATTTTCGACAAGGAATAAGATGATATGGTAGTCAAAATCGATGACTAGATAAGCCCAAGATGACATGGAGCAAAGCTAAATCCCAAAGGAGATTGATTTCCATGAAGAGGTCAAAGAGAAATTAAATCCCAAGAAGATAGGAGAAGTTCTAGAAGGAATTTAAATATAATAAATAATTATATTCTTTAAAGATAATTTAATTCAAACTTAACTTTCTCCTCAAAAAATACTTTGACCTAGCCCTATAAATTGAAGGCCATGCCGTCAACTCCAAAGGGGGAGAGAGGAGAGAAATTTTGACAAGATCAAAGGGGGAGATTTCGACAAAGAGGCTTCAACCATTCTTCATCTTTTTCTTCGTTGTTCAATTAGGTTTATGCTAGGAATTCTTTGTCTTGTGTTTCTTTGGAACCTAGCCATGAACTAAATCTATTTGGCTAAGGCTATTGTGTCTTGTGGTTGTGAGAAACAATTGGATTTTGTTTAGGTAATAAGAGTTTGCACTTTAAATTCAAGGTTTACTCATTCTTGGTTCTTATTCTTGTTTGCGAGTGAATTGGGAGAGGATCTCGTAACTTCATCTATTTATCTAATATCAGGAGAGCTAGATTCAAGAAACAAATGAGTATGGTCTTTATTCAATCTATTGATGGTAAAGATTAATCCAGCTTAGGAATAAGTTAAGGATTTCAACGGCTAAGAGGAGCGCAAGATTGGTTGTTATTCACCCTTGATTCACGTAGGGATGTATTATCAAGGCATGCACAAATAGCTAGAGTTTCAAATTAGGGATAAGAAGAAACCATTGAAGAACGCTCTGCCGAACCTTGAAGTTGCTGCCTAGCCACCCAAGTAGTTGCCCAGCTAGTCGCCCAGGCAACCATCGATTAGTTGCCAAGGCAACCCCGCTGTGCAAGTTGCCACGGCAACTGAGTTGCCCTTGTACTCTTTTACCAAGACGATCCAATCAGCCATCACACCTCAACTCACGATAACCTGGCCTATTCTCTCTCTTTTGATTACATCTTCTTTTACTCATTTGATTTCTAGTTTAGTTGTTAGTTAAACTCCTACAATCTTCTACTTGTGTTCTTTTACTTTTTACATTGAAAGAGATTAGATTCTTGAAGTAACACCAATCCCTATGGAGATGATATCTTTTATACTATAACTTGCGACGTGTACACTTGCGGAGCACTTATTACGCGCAACACCAACCAAGCCAATAAGATATGACCGACGAGCCCATCGTAGCCCTGAAAAAGAAAAAAAAATAAAGCACCAAGGAGTCAAACCCAAAACACCAAAATAAATTTTTAGGAGGTAACTTGCATTTGCATTGGCATTTTTAGATTAGATCATTTTATTTTCATGCATTGAGGACACTGCATCCTTCAAGATTGGGGGTGTTGGTGTTCAGAGTTTGTCATCTACATTAGCATTTGGTTATAAACAAAATTTTGCTATGGCATTTTGCTAGTTGAAAGACAATTTTATGAATAAGTTGATGATTTCTGATGATGAGTAGTTGAATCCTATGGCTAAAAATTGATTGAATACATGTGACAACTAAGATTGGTAGAACTGCCTTTAGGGTTTGATGCTTAATAATGTGAGTGTTACATGATTGCATGCTTTCTATGTTTAAAACTGTTAAATGACTTTTGGTGAAAGAACTCTCGTATGCTTTAGTTTAAATATGCAAAATGAACTTGAATGATAAATGAGCTCCCTTTTTGTTTGTGTTGAATCTCGAATAAATGCTTCGGCATAACTGTAGAGGGAACTCCTCTATGTGTTGCATTGCCTAGAAAACCCCTTGTTAAGTGTTCAAAAGTACTACTTTTATAACCCTTTTTACTCATATTATTGTTAGACTTAGGCTCATTTTAGTTGCATTTTTAGGCATTCAGGCAAGTTTTCATGATTTCCTTCACCATCATGTTTGATTTCATAATTTAGTTGATTTTTTGGAAAAAGGTACTGCTTGTTTGTGTTTTTGTGTGTACAGGATCTAATTGCCCAAGTGAGTAGGAGATTGACGTGGTAGCTAAGGAAGGAAACTGGAAGATCTGCCAAAGTAGTCGAAGCTGCCTTCCAAATGACATACTGGAGGGTTTGCCAAGGCAATCGGAGCTGCTTTCCAAATGCCAAACTGGAGGGTCTGCCAAGACAATCGAAGCTGTCTTCTACATGCCATGCTGAGCAGATTGCTGAAGCATGTCGGGACAAGTCCACTTCATTAGGGATAAGCACGAAAAGCAAGAGATAAATCCCAAAGATTTGGATTTCCATGAAGCATTTAATGAAAATTTAAATTCAGATTTATGAGGAGTTATTGGAGATCAAAGGGCGATTAAATTCCAAGAGTTTTAGGAAAAGTTTTTGGAGGAATTAATATATAATAAAAGAGATCTATTTCTTTTATTCTATTTAATTCCAACTTAACTTCTTCCTCTAGAAAGACTTTGACCCAGCCAACTCCTATAAATAAGAGATCTAGCCGCCTACTTCAAAGAAGAGGGTGCGATTGGGAGAGAAAACCCTAGGGGGTTGTTTCGATTTCTTATTCTTCTTTTTCTTCTTTCTTTTGCTTCCATTAGATCCATATTTAGGGATTTTATTCTTGAGTTTATTTTGTGCCCAACCATGAACTAAACTTATTTGGCTTGGGTTATTGTGTTTTTGTGGTTGTGAGAACGATTGGATTTGTTTAGGTATTGAGTTTGCAATTTTACTTCAAAGTTTGTTCATTCTTGATTCTTAATTTTGTTTGCGAGTGAATTGGGAGAGGATCTCATGAATTCATCCATTTATCCAATATTGGGAGAGTTAGATTCAAGATACGAATGAGCATGGTTTTCATACAATCGATCGATGGTGAAAACTAATTCGACTTAGGGATAAGTTGTGAATTTCAACGGCTAAAAGGAGCGCAAGATAGGTTTTTGTCCACCTTTGGATCACGCAGGGATGTATTATCAAGGCATGCATAATTAATAGCGTTTTGAGTTAGGGATAACGAGAAACCATTGAAGAACGTTTCGCTGAACTTTGAAGGTTGTCGTCCAATTGCCCAGGCAATCGCAGACTTGCCCAGGCAATCGCTAACCTACCCAGGCAATTGTAGAACTGCCCAGGTTGTCGCAGAATTGCCCTAGCAATCTGTCTGGATTCAATTGTTAAAGCAATTGAGCGACTGTAGCACTCAATTACCACGACGGTCCATTCAATTATCACACCACGACTCATGATAACCCGGCCCACTCTCTCTTATTCAATTACATCTTCTTTTTATTTAATTGCTCTTTTATTTTCTTGTTAATTAGAACTCCTACAATCAACTACTTGTGTTTTTACTTTCAGTGCGAGATGTTAGATTCCCGAAGTAGCACCAATCCCTATGGAGACGATATCTATACTATACTATAACTTGCGACGTGTACACTTGCACCAATTGTGAAGCACTTAATAGTGCAACAAGTTTTTGCGCCATTGCCGGGGATTGGCAATACCGACTTTGTTTTTAATTTCTTGCACCTTTTCTTTTTATTTTAGTTTTATTTCTAATCGGTTTCAAGGGACTTACAACTTTGGTTTTGCATCTGTGTATGACCAGGGCAAGACCAACAGCACAAGACTACCCACTTGAACCCGAGATAGAACAAGTTCTTCATCAAAAAAGATGAGAACAATGAGCAGCAATGGCAGAACAACAAGATAACCCAGTCGGTAATCTAAATGCCAATGGTAACCAGAATGACGTAGCAAGAGGAGGAGGAGTTCAACAACCTGTTTGAAATAGACCTATCCGAGACTACTTAGAGGAAGATCTCAACGATCTCAATCCAGAGTTGTCGCACCTGAGATAGAAGCCGCCCACTTTGAATTAAAACATGTGATGTTCAACATGATCAACACAATTGGTCAATTTGGCGGCTCGACAATTGAAGATGCCAGACAACATCTCAAATTATTCCTGGAGATTTGCAATTCATTCAAGCTACAAGGAGTCCATGAAGATATCCTAAGGCTGAAATTGTTTCCCTATTCACCGAGGGATAGGGAAAAAACGTGGCTGAATAGTATTCCATCCGGATCTATAGGATCTTGGACGGATTTGTGTCATGATTTTATTGCTAGATTTAGTTCTACAAATATGACTGATAAGTTGCGTAATGATATTACTTCTTTCGGCAGGCAGACGATGAATCCATGTATGAAGCTTGGGAGCGATACAGAGAGCTCTTACACAAATGTTCCATGCACGGATTCCCAGTGTGGATGCAAGTGATGATGTTCTACAACTCAGTGAACACGCCGGCAAGGATGATGCTAGATGCCTCGGAAAATGGCATACTCCTTGACAAGTCACCTGAGGAAGCGATAGAGATTCTGAACCGTCTTGCCAAGAATGATTATCAGTTCCCAACCATCCGGAGGGGAATAGTCAGACGCAATGCTACGATAAATGATCTTGATTTATCAGGATCTATTTCTGCACAATTGGCCGCTTTAACCCACATGGTTAAGAACATACAACAACCTAGCAACACACATGAGATCAAGGTAGTAAATTCAATTTGTGATTTATGTAATGGTAACCATGATTCTTCTGAGTGTTCGCAGAACCCAGAATCTAGCTTTTACGTTAAAAACTACAACCAGAACAACAATGATACATGCATGAGCAGGGTTAAATTACTCATATTGGACAAGAAGCTGAATTTTTTCGATGCAAACAATAATGGCCAAAACAATGCACGCATAGGAGGTCAAAAACGATGCATCTTGGACAAGAAACTGAATTTGTTTGTGAAGTCTGGAAAGTCAGCTAAATTGCGACGGGTTTTCGGATGGGATCCAGGCATTTCTGGGTTGAGTTGTCTCCTAAAAAATTGTCCGTCATTCAGTTACCTTTCCAACGCATCTTGAAACGCGTCAATCGGACATCGGGAACTCAAGATACGTCCAATTTACTGAAGATTGTGCATGCAGAAAATTGGATACGGGATTATTACGGGATTTTGTAAAATTCAGCCCAAAACATATAAGGCTTTGGACGAATTAAACTTAGCCCAATATATTTATTATCATTTAAATTGATGTTTTTAGGGTTTTATATACTTTAGGAACCAGCCACCCAGCCCTTATCAGCTTATCACTTGCCTTATCACCATATCCCTTGCCACACAAGCACAAGGAGTTTAAAGGCTGTTATTTTTTTATTATTATTAATTAGACTAGGTTTTCCTTGTTTTAGTAGAAGTTGAATTACTTTGTCTATCCTTCACCTATAAAAGGATGAAGCCTCCATCATTGTAAGACAGATTTTCTTTGATTTATGAAATATTTAGTGAGTTTGTTTTTGCAAGTGCTGATTACTTGTACCTTCGAAGTCTTCTTCAACAAAAGTTCGATGAGTTCTTGTGAGGGAGATCATCTTCACACTCTTGCTTGCCTAGATAATCGCGTCTAGGAGGGTGGGTTAGAGCCGCTTGAGGTTGCTTGCTTAGATAATTGAGTCTAAGAGGGTGCCGAGGACAAAACAACATTAACAATTCGCAAGCCATCTTCATCTTCAACCTTCACACCATCTTCCATAATTCCATAAACAAAACTGGAATTTTTAGATTTGTTTTACCTATCTTCTTCTTAATCTTTTCTCATCTTTTAATTTATATTCTTATTTTTTTATCATCTAATCCTTCATCTCGTCTTTCTTTCTTTAAATTTCCAGCCTTGAATCTGAAAATTTCAAGAAAATCCCTTCTCTTTTCTCTTGAATTTTCAGATCTGCCCAAACTTCCTTGATTGAGTCTAGAGCTCCTAGTTCTTGCAACAACTTGATTGAAGGCTTCCAAATCCAAGATTGCGCTACTCTATCATTTGGTATCAGATTTGGGACGATTCTTGACAAGAATTTTGGCGTTTTTGGGTGAAAAACTCGAAAATTAGGGAAAATTCAAACGAGTGGATTTTGAGCTGAAAATTTCCAGATCAGATCTACACCTTTGGAGGAGTCACCACATAAAATTTTAGAATTTTTTGACATCGGGAACACCTCGATCGAAGTAGATCAAGATGCTGCAAAATTCTAGGGTTTTCGGGGGTTTTCTAATTTTCTTTCATTCTTAGCCATTAGTTTTCGTTTGTTTTAGGTTTTATTGCTTCTTACACATCTTCTAACACCTTCTTGTTTCCTTTGTGTTAGTAGGACTAAAAGTTGCATACTCTTCTTTCTCCTTGCAACTATAATTCTATTGGTGTCTAACCTTTTCTTTGGATTCTTAAAGCAATTAGGATGTTTTATTCTCTTTTCAACACGCGTTGTCGTATACCAATAAATATTTTTCGGTCACGATGTAGGATACAAGGTAATCTATGTTATTGATGGTGACAGTCGTGTAAACTTAGTGAGCAGCTTCATTGTTGATGCACTCGATCTACCATGCCAAGAACACCCTAAGCCGTATCATCTTCAAGGGTTTAATAGCGGACCGGATATAAAGGTAACTGAACGTTGTTTAATCTCTTTTACTCTTGGAAGCTATGGTGATGATGTGTGGTGTGACGTGGTTTCTATGGAAGGCACCCACTTGCTATTAGGAAGACCTTGGAAAAATGATCGTGGCGCTGTCCATCGAATCAATACAAATGGATACTCGGTTGTGCACCATGGCCAGAAGCTCTCGTTTGCTACAGTAGAGCCCAAAAAAGTAGATGAAGAAATAGCGAAAGTAAAAAAACAGTGTGAGAGGATAAAACGAAAAAGATTAGAAGCACAAAAGGCTGAATCAATTGACAACACGAATGCAACCGACTACGAAGACATCCCAAAACCAGAAGGTACACATGATTCTCTTCATACTTCTACTTCTAGCATTTGTGCAAATGTTGATATTGGAGAAGAACCATCTCCCAAACAAAAGGATAGTGATAGTGATAGTGAACACATTAGACAAGATGACAACGCTTCTAATCCCTCATGTGAAGTAGTAGGTCCACTTGCTATCCTCTCATCACCTCCCCACGAAGAAAGTAAGTGTAATTCTAACCCTTCATTTGATTATTGTCCTATCATTCCGTTAGAAATACTTTCTCCTCTACAGAAATTGTACATTGATGATAAATTTTATGAGAGGGATATGAGATGTGAGATACAATAGACTGAGAGTAAAGAGGCCGAGAGTGAAAAAAGTCAAATTAATGGCCCAAATTTGGTGAGTGAAAATACATATGAGGTAAAAGTCACACAAAACCCAAAAGAAAAAGACAAGAAAAAGAACGCGAAGAGTGATTTTGTTTTGACTAATCATTACAAATGTTCGAGTAGTGTTATCTTATCTTTTTAGGATTTTGTTGAACCATTGAGAGGAGCTCAATTAGATCACTCCACATACAACAAAGAAGCCTTTTCAATTGAAGTTGATGATTGTTCTCTCATTGCCGATTTAGATTCGAGGACGAATCCTTTTGAGGAGTGGGGGAATGATACATGCATGAGCAGGGTTAAATTACTCATATTGGACAAGAAGCTGAATTTTTTCGATGCAAACAATAATGGCCAAAACAATGCACGCATAGGAGGTCAAAAACGATGCATCTTGGACAAGAAACTGAATTTGTTTGTGAAGTCTGGAAAGTCAGCTAAATTGCGACGAGTTTTCGGATGGGATCCAGGCATTTTTGGGTTGAGTTGTCTCCTAACAAATTGTCCGTCATTCAGTTACCTTTCCAACGCATCTTGAAACGCGTCAATCGGACATTGGGAACTCAAGATACGTCCAATTTACTGAAGATTGCGCATGCAGAAAACTGGATACGGGATTATTACGGGATTTTGTAAAATTCAGCCCAAAAGCTAACATATAAGGCTTTGGACGAATTAAACTTAGCCCAATATATTTATTATCATTTAAATTGACGTTTTTAGGGTTTTATATACTTTAGGAACCAGCCACCCAGCCCTTATCAGCTTATCACTTGCCTTATCACCATATTCCTTGCCACACAAGCACAAGGAGTTTAAAGGCTGTTATTTTATTATTATTATTATTATTAATTAGACTAGGTTTTCCTTGTTTTAGTAGAAGTTAAATTACTTTGTCTATCCTTCACCTATAAAAGGATGAAGCCTCCATCATTGTAAGACAGATTTTCTTTGATTTATGAAATATTTAGTGAGTTTGTTTTTGCAAGTGCTAATTACTTGTGCCTTCGAAGTCTTCTTCAACATAAGTTCGACGAGTTCTTGTGAGGGAGATCATCTTCACACTCTTGCTTGCCTAGATAATCGCGTCTAGGAGGGTGGGTTAGAGCCGCTTGAGGTTGCTTGCTTAGATAATTGAGTCTAAGAGGGTGCCGAGGACAAAACAACATCAACAATTCGCAAGTCATCTTCATCTTCAACCTTCACACCATCTTCCATAATTCAATAAACAAAACTGGAATTTTCAGATTTGTTTTACCTATCTTCTTCTTAATCTTTTCTCATCGTTTAATTTATATTCTTATTTTTTATCATCTAATCCTTCATCTCGTCTTTCTTTCTTTAAATTTCCAGCCTTGAATCTGAAAATTTCAAGAAAATCCCTTCTCTTTTCTCTTGAATTTTCAGATCTGCCCAAACTTCCTTGATTGAGTCTAGAGCTCCTAGTTCTTGCAACAACTTGATTGAAGGCTTCCAAATCAAAGATTGCGCTACTCTATCATTTGGTATCAGATTTGGGACGATTCTTGACAAGAATTTTGGCGTTTTTGGGTGAAAAACTCGAAAATTAGGGAACATTCAAACGAGTGGATTTTGAGCTGAAAATTTCCAGATCAGATCTACACCTTTGGAGGAGTCACCACATAAAATTTTAGAATTTTTTGACATCGGGAACACCTCGATCGAAGTAGCTCAAGATGCTGCAAAATTCTAGGGTTTTCGGGGGTTTTCTAATTTTCTTTCATTCTTAGCCGTTAGTTTTCGTTTGTTTTAGCTTTTATTGCTTCTTACACATCTTCTAACACCTTCTTGTTTCCTTTGTGTTAGTAGGACTAAAAGTTGCATACTCTTCTTTCTCCTTGCAACTATAATTCTATTGGTGTCTAACCTTTTCTTTGGATTCTTAAAGCAATTAGGATGTTTTATTCTCTTTTCAACACGCGTTGTCGTATACCAATAAATATTTTTCGGTCACGATGTAGGATACAAGGTAATCTATGTTATTGATGGTGATAGTCGTGTAAACTTAGTGAGCAGCTTCATTGTTGATGCACTCGATCTACCATGCCAAGAACACCCTAAGCCGTATCATCTTCAAGGGTTTAATAGCGGACCGGATATGAAGGTAACCGAACGTTGTTTAATCTCTTTTACTCTTGGAAGCTATTGTGATGATGTGTGGTGTGACGTGGTTCCTATGGATGTCACCCACTTGCTATTAGGAAGACCTTGGAAAAATGATCGTGGCCTTGTCCATCGAATCAGTACAAATGGATACTCAGTTGTGCACCATGGCCAGAAGCTCTCGTTTGCTACAATAGGGCCGGAAAAAGTAGATGAAGAAATAGCGAAAGCAAAAAAATAGTGTGAGAGGATAAAACGAAAAAGATTGGAAGCACAAAAGGCTGAATCAATTGACAACACGAATGCAACCGACCACGAAGACATCCCAAAACCAGAGGGCACACATGATTCTGTTCCTACTTCTACTTCTAGCATTTGTGCAAATGTTGATATTGGAGAAGAACCATCTCCCAAACAAAAGGATAGTGATAGTGATAGTGAACACATTAGACAAGATGACAACGCTTCTAATCCCTCATGTGAAGTAGTAGGTCCACTTGCTATCCTCTCATCACCTCCCCACGAAGAAAGTAAGTGTAATTCTAACCCTTCATTTGATTATTGTCCTATCATTCCGTTAGAAATACTTTCTCCTCCACAGAAATTGTACATTGATGATAAATTTTGTGAGAGGGATATGAGATGTGAGATACAAAAGACTGAGAGTAAAGAGGCCGAGAGTGAAAAAAGTCAAATTAATGGCCCAAATTTGGTGAGTGAAAATACATGAGGTAAAAGTCACACAAAACCCAAAAGAAAAAGACAAGAAAAAGAACGCGATAAGTGATTTTGTTTTGACTAATCATTACAAATGTTCGAGTAGTGTTATCTTATCTTTTCAGGATTTTGTTGAACCATTGAGAGGAGCTCAATTAGATCACTCCACATACAACAAAGAAGCCTTTTCAATTGAAGTTGATGATTGTTCTCTCATTGCTGATTTAGATTCGAGAACGAATCCTTTTGAGGAGTGGGGGAATGATACATGCATGAGCAGGGTTAAATTACTCATATTGGACAAGAAGCTGAATTTTTTCGATGCAAACAATAATGGCCAAGACAATGCACGCATAGGAGGTCAAAAACGATGCATCTTGGACAAGAAACTGAATTTGTTTGTGAAGTCTAGAAAGTCAGCTAAATTGCGACGAGTTTTCGGATGGGATCTAGGCATTTCTGGGTTGAGTTGTCTCCTAACAAATTGTCCGTCATTCAGTTACCTTTCTAACGCATCTTGAAACGCGTCAATCGGACATCGGGAACTCAAGATACGTCCAATTTACTGAAGATTGCGCATGCAGAAAACTGGATACGGGATTTTGTAAAATTCAGCCCAAAAGATAACATATAAGGCTTTGGACGAATTAAACTTAGCCCAATATATTTATTATCATTTAAATTGACGTTTTTAGGGTTTTATATACTTTAGGAACCAGCCACCCAGCCCTTATCACCTTACCACTTGCCTTATCACCTTACCACTTGCCTTATCACCATATTCCTTGCCACACAAGCACAAGGAGTTTAAAGGCTGTTATTTTATTATTATTATTATTAATTAGACTAGGTTTTCCTTGTTTTAGTAGAAGTTAAATTACTTTGTCTATCCTTCACCTATAAAAGGATGAAGCCTCCATCATTGTAAGATAGATTTTCTTTGATTTATGAAATATTTAGTGAGTTTGTTTTTGCAAGTGCTAATTACTTGTGCCTTCGAAGTCTTCTTCAACATAAGTTCGACGAGTTCTTGAGAGGGAGATCATCTTCACACTCTTGCTTGCCTAGATAATCGCATCTAGGAGGGTGGGTTAGAGCCGCTTGAGGTTGCTTGCTTAGATAATTGAGTCTAAAAGGGTGCCGAGGACAAAACAACATCAACAATTCGCAAGCCATATTCATCTTCAACCTTCACACCATCTTCCATAATTCCATAAACAAAACTGGAATTTTCAGATTTGTTTTACCTATCTTCTTCTTAATCTTTTCTCATCTTTTAATTTATATTCTTATTTTTTATCATCTAATCCTTCATCTCGTCTTTCTTTCTTTAAATTTTCAGCCTTGAATCTGAAAAATTCAAGAAAATCCCTTCTCTTTTCTCTTGAATTTTCAGATCTGCCCAAACTTCCTTGATTGAGTCTAGAGCTCCTAGTTCTTGCAACAACTTGATTGAAGGCTTCCAAATCCAAGATTGCGCTACTCTATCATTTGGTATCAGATTTGGGACGATTCTTGACAAGAATTTTGGCGTTTTTGGGTGAAAACTCGAAAAATAGGGAAAATTCAAACAAGCGGATTTTGAGCTGAAAATTTCCAGATCAGATCTACACCTTTGGAGGAGTCACCACATAAAATTTTAGAATTGTTTGACATCGGGAACACCTCAAACGAAGTAAATCAAGTTGCTGCAAAATTCTAGGGTTTTCGGGGGTTTTCTAATTTTCTTTCATTCTTAGCCATTAGTTTTCGTTTGTTTTAGCTTTTATTGCTTCTTACACATCTTCTAACACCTTCTTGTTTCCTTTGTGTTAGTAGGACTAAAAGTTGCATACTCTTCTTTCTCCTTGCAACTATAATTCTATTGGTGTCTAACCTTTTCTTTGAATTCTTAAAGCAATTAGGATGTTTTATTCTCTTTTCAACACGCATTATCGTATACCAATAAATATTTTTCGGTCACGATGTAGGATACAAGGTAATCTATGTTCTTTAATTATTGATGGTGACAGTCGTGTAAACTTAGTAAGCAGCTTCATTGTTGATGCACTCGATCTACCATGCCAAGAACACCCTAAGCCGTATCATCTTCAAGGGTTTAATAGCGGACCGGATATGAAGGTAACCGAACGTTGTTTAATCTCTTTTACTCTTGGAAGCTATTGTGATGATGTGTGGTGTGACGTGGTTCCTATGGAAGTCACCCACTTTCTATTAGGAAGACCTTGGAAAAATGATCGTGGCGCTGTCCATCGAATCAATACAAATGGATACTCAGTTGTGCACCATGGCCAGAAGCTCTCGTTTGCTACAATAGGGCCGGAAAAAGTAGATGAAGAAATAGCGAAAGCAAAAAATAGTGTGAGAGGATAAAACGAAAAAGATTGGAAGCACAAAAGGCTGAATCAATTGACAACACGAATGCAACCGACCATGAATACATCCCAAAACCAGAGGGCACACATGATTCTGTTCCTACTTCTACTTCTAGCATTTGTGCAAATGTTGATATTGGAGAAGAACCATCTCCCAAACAAAAGGATAGTGATAGTGATAGTGAACACATTAGACAAGATGACAATGCTTCTAATCCCTCATGTGAACTACTAGGTCCACTTGCTATCCTCTCATCACCTCCCCACGAAGAAAGTAAGTGTAATTCTAACCCTTCATTTGATTATTGTCCTATCATTCCGTTAGAAATACTTTCTCCTCTACAGAAATTGTACATTGATGATAAATTTTGTGAGAGGGATATGAGATGTGAGATACAAAAGACTGAGAGTAAAGAGGCCGAGAGTGAAAAAAGTCAAATTAATGGCCCAAATTTGGTGAGTGAAAATACATGAGGTAAAAGTCACACAAAACCCAAAAGAAAAAGACAAGAAAAAGAACGCGATAAGTGATTTTGTTTTGACTAATCATTACAAATGTTCGAGTAGTGTTATCTTATCTTTTCAGGATTTTGTTGAACCATTGAGAGGAGCTCAATTAGATCACTCCACATACAACAAAGAAGCCTTTTCAATTGAAGTTGATGATTGTTCTCGCATTGCTGATTTAGATTCGAGGACGAATCCTTTTGAGGAGTGGGGGAATGATACATGCATGAGCAGGGTTAAATTACTCATATTGGACAAGAAGCTGAATTTTTTCCATGTAAACAATAATGGCCAAAACAATGCACGCATAGGAGGTCAAAAACGATGCATCTTGGACAAGAAACTGAATTTGTTTGTGAAGTCTAGAAAGTCAGCTAAATTGCGACGAGTTTTCGGATGGGATCTAGGCATTTCTGGGTTGAGTTGTCTCTAACAAATTGTCCGTCATTCAGTTACCTTTCCAACGCATCTTGAAACGCGTCAATCGGACATCGGGAACACAAGATACGTCCAATTTACTGAAGATTGCGCATGCAGAAAACTGGATACGGGATTATTACGGGATTTTGTAAAATTCAGCCCAAAAGCTAACATATAAGGCTTTGGACGAATTAAATTTAGCCCAATATATTTATTATCATTTAAATTGACGTTTTTAGGGTTTTATATACTTTAGGAACCAGCCACCCAGCCCTTATCAGCTTACCACTTGCCTTATCACCATATTCCTTGCCACACAAGCACAAGGAGTTTAAAGGCTGTTATTTTATTATTATTATTATTAATTAGACTAGGTTTTCCTTGTTTTAGTAGAAGTTAAATTACTTTGTCTATCCTTCACCTATAAAAGGATGAAGCCTCCATCATTGTAAGACAGATTTTCTTTGATTTATGAAATATTTAGTGAGTTTGTTTTTGCAAGTGCTAATTACTTGTGCCTTCGAAGTCTTCTTCAACATAAGTTCGACGAGTTCTTGTAAGGGAGATCATCTTCACACTCTTGCTTGCCTAGATAATCGCGTCTAGGAGGGTGGGTTAGAGCCGCTTGAGGTTGCTTGCTTAGATAATTGAGTCTAAAAGGGTGCCGAGGACAAAACAACATCAACAATTCGCAAGCCATATTCATCTTCAACCTTCACACCATCTTCCATAATTCCATAAACAAAACTGGAATTTTCAGATTTGTTTTACCTATCTTCTTCTTAATCTTTTCTCATCTTTTAATTTATATTCTTATTTTTTATCATCTAATCCTTCATCTCGTCTTTCTTTCTTTAAATTTCCAGCCTTGAATCTGAAAAATTCAAGAAAATCCCTTCTCTTTTCTCTTGAATTTTCAGATTTGCCCAAACTTCCTTGATTGAGTCTAGAGCTCCTAGTTCTTGCAACAACTTGATTGAAGGCTTCCAAATCCAAGATTGCGCTACTCTATCATTTGGTATCAGATTTGGGACGATTCTTGACAAGAATTTTGGCGTTTTTGGGTGAAAACTCGAAAATTAGGGAAAATTCAAACGAGTTGATTTTGAGCTGAAAATTTCCAGATCAGATCTACACCTTTGGAGGAGTCACCACATAAAATTTTAGAATTGTTTGACATCGGGAACACCTCAAACGAAGTAAATCAAGTTGCTGCAAAATTCTATGGTTTTCGGGGGTTTTCTAATTTTCTTTCATTCTTAGCCATTAGTTTTCGTTTGTTTTAGCTTTTATTGCTTCTTACACATCTTCTAACACCTTCTTGTTTCCTTTGTGTTAGTAGGACTAAAAGTTGCATACTCTTCTTTCTCCTTGCAACTATAATTCTATTGGTGTCTAACCTTTTCTTTGAATTCTTAAAGCAATTAGGATGTTTTATTCTCTTTTCAACACGCATTATCGTATACCAATAAATATTTTTCGGTCACGATATAGGATACAAGGTAATCTATGTTCTTTAATTATTGATGGTGACAGTCGTGTAAACTTAGTGAGCAGCTTCATTGTTGATGCACTCGATCTACCATGCCAAGAACACCCTAAGCCGTATCATCTTCA
The DNA here is from genome assembly GCA_019671005.1 of Hibiscus mutabilis. NCBI lineage: Eukaryota > Viridiplantae > Streptophyta > Magnoliopsida > Malvales > Malvaceae > Hibiscus > Hibiscus mutabilis. Next base: position 36,505,082 of record CM033712.1, on the reverse strand, counting down.
AGGGTTTAATAGCGGACCGGATATGAAGGTAACCGAACGTTGTTTAATCTCTTTTACTCTTGGAAGCTATTGTGATGATGTGTGGTGTGACGTGGTTCCTATGGAAGTCACCCACTTGCTATTAGGAAGACCTTGGAAAAATGATCGTGGCGCTGTCCATCGAATCAATACAAATGGATACTCAGTTGTGCACCATGGCCAGAAGCTCTCGTTTGCTACAATAGGGCCGGAAAAAGTAGATGAAGAAATAGCGAAAGCAAAAAAATAGTGTGAGAGGATAAAACGAAAAAGATTGGAAGCACTAAAGGCTGAATCAATTGACAACACGAATGCAACCGACCACGAAGACATCCCAAAACCAGAGGGTACACATGATTCTGTTCCTACTTCTACTTCTAGCATTTGTGCAAATGTTGATATTGGAGAAGAACCATCTCCCAAACAAAAGGATAGTGATAGTGATAGTGAACACATTAGACAAGATGACAATGCTTCTAATCCCTCATGTGAACTAGTAGGTCCACTTGCTATCCTCTCATCACCTCCCCACGAAGAAAGTAAGTGTAATTCTAACCCTTCATTTGATTATTGTCCTATCATTCCGTTAGAAATACTTTCTCCTCTACAGAAATTGTACATTGATGATAAATTTTGTGAGAGGGATATGAGATGCGAGATACAAAAGTCTGAGAGTAAAGAGGCCGAGAGTGAAAAAAGTCAAATTAATGGCCCAAATTTGGTGAGTGAAAATACATGAGGTAAAAGTCACACAATACCCAAAAGAAAAAGACAAGAAAAAGAACGCGATGAGTGATTTTGTTTTGACTAATCATTACAAATGTTCGAGTAGTGTTATCTTATCTTTTCAGGATTTTGTTGAACCATTGAGAAGAGCTCAATTAGATCACACCACATACAACAAAGAAGCCTTTTCAATTGAAGTTGATGATTGTTCTCTCATTGCCGATTTAGATTCGAGGACGAATCCTTTTGAGGAGTGGGGGAATGATACATGCATGAGCAGGGTTAAATTACTCATATTGGACAAGAAGCTGAATTTTTTCGATGCAAACAATAATGGCCAAAACAATGCACGCATAGGAGGTCAAAAACGATGCATCTTGGACAAGAAACTGAATTTGTTTGTGAAGTCTAGAAAGTCAGCTAAATTGCGACGCGTTTTGGGATGGGATCTAGGCATTTCTGGGTTGAGTTGTCTCCTAACAAATTGTCCGTCATTCAGTTACCTTTCTAACGCATCTTGAAACGCGTCAATCGGACATCAGGAACTCAAGATACGTCCAATTTACTGAAGATTGCGCATGCAGAAAACTGAATACGGGATTATTACGGGATTTTGTAAAATTCAGCCCAAAAGCTAACATATAAGGCTTTGGATGAATTAAACTTAGCCTAATATATTTATTATCATTTAAATTGAAGTTTTTAGGGTTTTATATACTTTAGGAACCAGCCACCCAGCCCTTATCATCTTATCACTTGCCTTATCACCATATTCCTTGCCATACAAGCACAAGGAGTTTAAAGGCTGTTATTTTATTATTATTATTATTATTAATTAGACTAGGTTTTCCTTGTTTTAGTAGAAGTTAAATTACTTTGTCTAACCTTCACCTATAAAAGGATGAAGCCTCCATCATTGTAAGACAGATTTTCTTTGATTTATGAAATATTTAGTGAGTTTGTTTTTGCAAGTGCTAATTACTTGTGCCTTCGAAGTCTTCTTCAACATAAGTTCGACGAGTTCTTGTGAGGGAGATCATCTTCACACTCTTGCTTGCCTAGATAATCGCGTCTAGGAGGGTGGGTTAGAGCCGCTTGAGGTTGCTTGCTTAGATAATTGAGTCTAAAAGGGTGCCGAGGACAAAACAACATCAACAATTCGCAAGCCATATTCATCTTCAACCTTCACACCATCTTCCATAATTCCATAAACAAAACTGGAATTTTCAGATTTGTTTTACCTATCTTCTTCTTAATCTTTTCTCATCTTTTAATTTATATTCTTATTTTTATCATCTAATCCTTCATCTCGTCTTTCTTTCTTTAAATTTCCAACCTTGAATCTGAAAAATTCAAGAAAATCCCTTCTCTTTTCTCTTGAATTTTCAGATCTGCCCAAACTTCCTTGATTGAGTCTAGAGCTCCTAGTTCTTGCAACAACTTGATTGAAGGCTTCCAAATCCAAGATTGCGCTACTCTATCATTTGGTATCAGATTTGGGACGATTCTTGACAAGAATTTTGGCGTTTTTGGGTGAAAACTCGAAAATTAGCGAAAAATCAAACGAGCGGATTTTGAGCTGAAAATTTCCAGATCAGATCTACACCTTTGGAGGAGTCACCACATAAAATTTTAGAATTGTTTGACATCGGGAACACCTCAAACGAAGTAAATCAAGTTGCTACAAAATTCTAGGGTTTTCGGGGGTTTTCTAATTTTCTTTCATTCTTAGCCATTAGTTTTCGTTTGTTTTAGCTTTTATTGCTTCTTACACATCTTCTAACACCTTCTTGTTTCCTTTGTGTTAGTAGGACTAAAAGTTGCATACTCTTCTTTCTCCTTGCAACTATAATTCTATTGGTGTCTAACCTTTTCTTTGAATTCTTAAAGCAATTAGGATGTTTTATTCTCTTTTCAACACGCATTATCGTATACCAATAAATATTTTTCGGTCACGATGTAGGATACAAGGTAATCTATGTTCTTTAATTATTGATGGTTACAGTCGTGTAAACTTAGTGAGCAGCTTCATTGTCTATGCACTCGATCTACCATGCCAAGAACACCCTAAGCCGTATCATCTTCAAGGGTTTAATAGCGGACCAGATATGAAGGTAACCGAACGTTGTTTAATCTCTTTTACTCTTGGAAGCTATTGTGATGATGTGTGGTGTGACGTGGTTCCTATGGAAGTCACCCACTTGCTATTAGGAAGACCTTGGAAAAATGATCGTGGCGCTGTCTATCGAATCAATACAAATGGATACTTAGTTGTGCACCATGGTCAGAAGCTCTCGTTTGCTACAATAAGGCCGGAAAAAGTAGATGAAGAAATAGCGAAAACAAAAAAATAGTGTGAGAGGATAAAACGAAAAAGATTGGAAGCACAAAAGGCTGAATCAATTGACAGCACGAATGCAACCGACCACGAAGACATCCCAAAACCAGAGGGTACACATGATTCTGTTCCTACTTCTACTTCTAGCATTTGTGCAAATGTTGATATTGGAGAAGAACCATCTCCCAAACAAAAGGATAGTGATAGTGATAGTGAACACATTAGACAAGATGACAATGCTTCTAATCCCTCATGTGAACTAGTAGGTCCACTTGCTATCCTCTCATCACCTCCCCACGAAGAAAGTAAGTGTAATTCTAATCCTTCATTTGATTATTGTCCTATCATTCCGTTAGAAATACTTTCTCCTCTATAGAAATTGTACATTGATGATAAATTTTGTGAGAGGGATATGAGATGTGAGATGCAAAAGATTGAGAGTAAAGAGGCCGAGAGTGAAAAAAGTCAAATTAATGGCCCAAATTTAGTGAGTGAAAATACATGAGGTAAAAGTCACACAAAACCCAAAAGAAAAAGACAAGAAAAAGAACGCGATGAGTGATTTTGTTTTGACTAATCATTACAAATGTTCGAGTAGTGTTATCTTATCTTTTCAGGATTTTGTTGAACCATTGAGAGGAGCTCAATTAGATCACTCCACATACAACTAAGAAGCCTTTTCAATTGAAGTTGATGATTGTTCTCTCATTGCTGATTTAGATTCGAGGACGAATCCTTTTGAGGAGTGGGGGAATGATACATGCATGAGTAGGGTTAAATTACTCATATTGGACAAGAAGCTGAATTTTTTCGATGCAAACAATAATGGCCAAAACAATGCACGCATAGGAGGTAAAAAACGATGCATCTTGGACAAGAAATTGAATTTGTTTGTGAAGTCTAGAAAGTCAGCTAAATTGCGACGATTTTTCGGATGGGATCTAGGCATTTCTGGGTTGAGTTGTCTCCTAACAAATTGTCCGCCATTCAGTGACCTTTCCAACGCATCTTGAAACACGTCAATCGGACACCAGGAACTCAAGATACGTCCAATTTACTGAAGATTGCGCATGCAGAAAACTGGATACGGGATTATTACGGGATTTTGTAAAATTCAGCCCAAAAGCTAATATATAAGGCTTTGGACGAATTAAACTTAGCCTAATATATTTATTATCATTTAAATTGATGTTTTTAGGGTTTTATATACTTTAGGAACCAGCCACCCAGCCCTTATCAGCTTATCACTTGCCTTATCACTATATTCCTTGCCACACAAGCACAAGGAGTTTAAAGGTTGTTATTTTATTATTATTTTTAATTAGACTAGGTTTTCCTTGTTTTAGTAGAAGTTAAATTACTTTATCTATCCTTCACCTATAAAAGGATGAAGCCTCCATCATTGTAAGACAGATTTTCTTTGATTTATGAAATATTTAGTGAGTTTGTTTTTGCAAGTGCTGATTACTTGTGCCTTCGAAGTCTTCTTCAACATAAGTTCGACGAGTTCTTGTGAGGGAGATCATCTTCACACTCTTGCTTGCCTGGATAATCGCGTCTAGGAGGGTGGGTTAGAGCCGCTTGAGGTTGCTTGCTTAGATAATTGAGTATAAGATGGTGTCGAGGACAAAACAACATCAACAATTCGCAAGCCATCTTCATCTTCAACCTTCACACCATCTTCCATAATTCCATAAACAAAACTGGAATTTTCAGATTTGTTTTACCTATCTTCTTCTTAATCTTTTCTCATCTTTTAATTTATATTCTTATTTTTTATCATCTAATCCTTCATCTCGTCTTTCTTTCTTTAAATTTCCAGCCTTAAATCTGAAAATTTCAAGAAAATCCCTTCTCTTTTCTCTTGAATTTTCAGATCTGCCCAAACTTCCTTGATTGAGTCTAGAGCTCCTAGTTCTTGCAACAACTTGATTGAAGGCTTCCAAATCCAAGATTGCGCTACTCTATCAAACAATGTATTGTCCAACACATACAATCTAGCCTGGAGGAAGCAGCCTAATTATTCATGGAGCAACCCAAACAATACCATCAATTAGAGCAGTCAGAACACACAAGCATCAAGATTCCAGTAGAACTTGCCACGGCAACAGATGCCGCAGCAATCGACACCATCTAGTTCTTTGGAAAATTCTCTCAATGCTTTTCATGTTAAAGGTTGAATCTTATATGGTAGAGAATAGTAATTTCACGAAGAAGACTGACACTTTTTATGAGCAGGACGGGGATGAGATTGCAAAATCAAGAGGCAACCTTGAAATCCTTGGAGACACAAGTCGGGCAATTTGCTCAAATCTTGAATATGAGTCCACCAGGTGGTTTACCTAGCGATACTGAGGTCGCCAAAGGAATAGGCCATGAGCAGTGTAAAGTAATCACCACCCGATGCGAACGAAAACTTAATGATGCACCTGCCTAGCCAATAAACCAACTAGGAGAGCAACCCCTTATCCAGACAGATGAATCCAACAACAAAATCTCCAATAAAAATGATGAGTCAGAAATTACCAAGGCAAGTCCACATGCTTGTGCCTCGGCAAGCCCTGATGCCAAGGTAATACCAGATACCCATGCATCGGCAATACCCGATGTCATCGCTTCGGTAACCAAGCATGCCTCAGCAAGTTCTGATGCATCGGTAATTCCTCAAATCAAATTCCAATGCAAAGAACGGATTGAGGGCATTCAACTTCCAACCACCATTCCCACAGAGGTTGAAACGACAAAAGCAAGAATACCAGTTTAAGAAGTTTCTTGACATCTTGAAGCAAGTCCACATCAACTTGCCATTGGTTGAAGTAATAAAACAAATAATGAACTATGCTAAGTTCCTTAAAGACGTTGTCTCTAAGCGAACAAGGCTAGGAGAGTTCAAAACAGTTGTTGTGATGGAAGGATGCATGGCCATGTTGCACAACCGCATGCCGCTCAAGCTCAAAGATCCCGACAGTTTCACCATACCATGTTCAATCGAAAACCATTATGTCGGGAAGGCATTGTGTGATCTTGGAGCAAGCATAAACTTGATGCCAAAATCAGTTTTCCAAAATTTGGGAATCAGGAAGGCAAGACCAACAACAGTCATGCTACAACTTGCTGACAGATCCTACGTGCACCTAGAGGGAAAAATCGAAGATATACTAGTAAGAGTTGATAAATTTATTTTTCCCGTTGACTTTATTGTTTTGGATTGTGAAGCAGATGAGTACATCCTGATTATTCTTGGGAGACCCTTCTTATCTACGGGAAGAACCTTGATCGACGTCGAGAAAGGAGAACTCACTTTGAGGGTGAACGACCAGCAAGTGAAGCTAAATGTATTCTAGACCCTAAAGCATGTCGACGATCTAGAAGAATGTCAATTAGTCCATGCTACAACCGAATTTGATTTTGACGTGGATGAACATTCCTCGGCAATAACATTGCCAAGGAAAATTGCCTCGGCAATTACATTGCCCAGGCAATTGAACTTGAGGAGTTTGAAGAGCTGAACGATAATGAACCTGAGGAAGCCAATTGGATGGTAAGTCATCCATGTAAGTATTTTGAACCATTGGACTACTCAGGTAAGGAGGGTAAAATCGAAAACCCTCTATTGAGCAACCTCTTATTCTTGAATTGAAACCATTGCCAAGGCAATTGAAATATGCCTACTAAGTTGCAGCATGAACATGAAAAGAAGTTGATTGACATGTTGGCATTGGACAAGAAGGCAATAGGATGGACAATTGTCGACTTGAAGGGAATTAGCCCGGCAGTGTGTATGCACAAAATTCTATTGGAGGATGATCATAGACCGGCAATTGAGACACAAAAGAGGCTTAACCCTACTATGAAAGAAGTCGTGATGAAGGAAATCATCAAATGGCTTGATGCCAGAATCATATATCCTATCTCTGATAGTACATGGGTAAGCCCGATACAATGTGTACCGAAAAAGGGAGGTATAACCGTGGTAAGCAATGAAAGCAATGAACTAATCCCAACTAGGACTGTGACCGGTTGGAGGGTTTGTATGGACTACCACAAGTTAAATAAAGCCACTAGGAAAGATCACTTTCCTTTGCCATTTATTGACCAAATGTTTGATCGACTTGCAGGTAAATTTTTTTACTGTTTTCTTGATGGTTACTCAGGTTATATCCAAATTGCCATAGCACCGGATGATCATGCAAATACCACATTCACATGCCCATATTGTACCTATGCTTTTCGAAGGATGTCGTTTGGATTATACAATGCTCCGGCAATTTTCCAAAGATGCATGATGGCAATCTTCTCTGACATGGTTGAAGACTTCCTTGAAATCTTCATGGATGATTTTTTGGTATTTAGAGACAACTTCGACAATTGCCTCGGCAATTTAGAGAAAGTGCTAACACGATGTGAAGAATCCGATCTAGTGCTCAATTGGGAAAAGTGCCACTTCATGGTAGATGAAAACATGGTGCTCGGTCACAATATCTCATCCAAGGGAATTGAAGTTGACAGAGCCAAGGAGGAAGTGATCGAAAAATTGCCACCACCAAATTCGGTCAAGGGAATTCCAAGTTTCCTCGGTCATGCATGTTTCTACTGGAGGTTTATTTATAATTTTTCCAAAATCTCTAAACCTTTTTGTAACTTGCTTGAACAGGAAAAAGCCTTTAATTTTGATGATTCATGTGTCCAAGCATTCGAAGACTTGAAGAAGCAGCTTGCATCAGCGCCTATTGTTGTACCACCAGATTGGACATTACCCTTTGAACTTATGTGTGACGCAAGCAACTTTGCAGTAGGAGCAGTACTAGGTCAACAAATAGGTAAAATATTTTATTTGATTTATTACGCTAGTAAAACTCTTAATGAAGCTCAAGTGAACTACACCACTATGAAGAAAGAGTTACTAGCTGTAGTTTTCGCTTTTGATAAATTTCGTTCATACTTGATTGGGACCAAGGTAATTATTCATACTGACCATTCGACAATTAAGTACCTTTTTGCCAAGAAATATGCTAAACCTTGTTTAATTCATTGGATTTTACTTTTACAAGAGTTTGACATTAAAATTAAGGACATGAAGGGTACTAAGAACCAAGTCGTCGACCATTTGTCACGCCTAGAACGAGGAAAAGACGATGACACAAACGTAGAAATCCATGATGCATTCTCAGACGAGAAGTTGTTAATTTCCCAGGAAACCCCAACCAGCGATGCCCAGACAACCGCAGTAGGGATTGCCTCGGCAATACCTGTGGCAACAACAGCAGCAATTGCCTCGGCAATTCCATGGTATGCAGACTTAGTGAATTTCCTTGTTAGTGGCATTTTACCTCATGGTCTTACTCACCAGGGAAAGAAGCGATTTCGACGTGATGCTAAGCATTATTATTGTGTCGAGCCTCTTTTATTTAAACAATATGCAGATCAGGTTATCAGGCGATGCATCCCTGAGGAAGAGTAGTAAAACGTGCTTCGACAATGCCATTCATCACCCTATGGAGGTCATTTTGGAGGCATTCGCACCGCGGCCAAAGTCTTGCAATCTGGTTTCTATTGGCCAACGCTTTACAGAGATGCTCAAGACTTCTACAAGAGGTGTGATCGATGTCAGCGAACAGGGAATATTTCACGCCGACACGAGATGCCACTACAGATATCCTTGAGGTCGAGTTGTTTGACGCGTGGGGGATCAATTTCATGGGACCCTTCCCATCCTCATTCAGCAATGTATACATCCTACTTGTCGTGGACTACGTGTCTAAATATGTAGACGCAACTGCAGTTCCCAGCAACGATTCCAAGACTGTGCAGAAGTTCCTACAGAAAAACATATTCACATGATTTAGAACACCAAGGGCAATTATCAGTGATGGAGGCACTCACTTCGGCAATAGGGTAATTGCCAAAATGCTGGAGTGATTTGGAGTGACACACAAAATTTCCATGGCATATCATCCACAGACAAACGGGCAAGCCAAAATTTCCAATCGTGAATTGAAGGTTATCCTTGAAAAAGTTGTCAATCCTTCTCGAAAGGATTGGTCTGCAAGAATTGATGAAGCACTATGGGCCTATCGAACAACATTCAAGATGCCTTTAGTCATGTTACCTTACAGACTTGTTTATGGCAAGACTTGTCACCTTCTGGTAGAGATTGAACACAAGGCTTATTGGGCGATCAAAACTGTCAACATGGATTAGGAGAGTGTTGGACATAAGTGACTACTAGACCTTAACGAAACTGAAGAATTTCGTGCCTTAGCTTACGACAACTCGAGAATTTACAAGGAGAAAATGAAGCGTTGGCAAGACAAGAAGCTATTGCCGCGGCAATTTTTGCCCAGGCAATTAGTTATTCTCTTCAATTCTCAGTTAAAACTCTTTCCAGGAAAATTGAAATCGAGATGGTCTAGGCCTTTTGAAGTCGTCAAACCTTTCTCCCATGGTGCCGTGATAATCAAGTCCATCATTGACGGGCATGAGTTCAAATTTAACAGATAAAGATTAAAGTACTATGCTGGCAACCAGGTTGAGCGCGACAAGGAAGTAGTTACTTTAGGAGATGCATAACCATGCTCTCCTTTGGTATTTCTTATTTACTTTTAGTTATATATTTTTAGACTTATTTTATTTTTGGATTTATTTTTAGGATAAAAGTATGTTTTTAGTTTAATTTTTATTGTTTTTATCTTTATCTTTCCACATATTTTTTTCATTGTTTTTGATTCCGCAACCACATCACCATGGCAAAGAACATTAAGACAATTCCTCATCAGCTAAGGAACAAGAAGTGCCAAAGAAAGCCCCAAAAGCGAAGCTTGCCTAGGCAACCAAAATTGCCTCGGCAATTCTCGATGCCTCGGCAAGTCCTGATGCCCAGGCAGCCGAACCCTACTTCGGCAACTGAGGATGCCACGACAAACTACTGCACAAGAGGCAACACCAGCCACACACACTCAACCATCACGAATCGGCAAAAGAACCAAGCAATTGGCACGAAGGAAACACATCATTCAAGCTGACGACCTTTCCGACTAACTCATTTGCATTTTATTTTAATTTTTGCATGCATTGAGGACAATGCTTGTCTCGAGTTTGGGGGGGTATTGGTTTCTAGTTAGTTTCATGTTTAGTTGCATTCATAATTTGAAATAGCATATAGGTTGCATATGATTACTTGCCATCTCTTTGATTGGATTTAATTGCTTGAGCTTGTTGAATATCCAATGAAGAATTTTTGCCACTACACTTAATTAAAATAACCTTTAAATTTTAGGATTGCATGAAAAGAACTTAGAATTTTACTATGATGCTAAATATTATGAACATGGTTGTGGCTTGTTGATTGAAAGAAAGTTGGTGAACTTAGGTTGCTTAAAATTTGGGTAAATTTAAATTAAAAATTTAAAGTTAATTTCTTGCTAGAGGTGCCTGAAACTGGCTCTAGTAGTTGTACATTAAAGATATTGCTAGAGGTGTCCGAAATTAGCTCTAGTCGACAAAAAAGAGAGAGGAGAATTTTCTTGCTTTACTAGAGGTGACCGAAATTGGCTCTAGTAAGAAGAAAAATAAATGCCCCGATAATTAAATTGATAAAAGCCTATTGTTCACATAGAATCTTGAAAATCAACTTGTACACAACTATGCACACACATTATCATGAGCATTATAGTTTGGTTCCGGGTAATTTTTGTGAAATCCGAAAAATTAAAAGGTGATCATACTTTATGCCACGGTTTTGAGGTTTGAAGGCAAATTTAAAGCATGTCTTTGACGATTAAAGCCTTGGCAGGTAATTGTTAGTTTTGCATTGCTTGAGGACAAGCAATAGTTCGAGTTTGGGGGTGTGTTAAGTGTTCAAAAGTACTATTTTTATAACCCTTTTTACTCATATTATTGTTAGACTTAGGCTCATTTTAGTTGCATTATTAGGCATTCATGCATGTTTTCATGATTTCCTTCACCGTAATGCTTGATTTCATAATTTAGTTGATTTTGTGGAAGAAGGTACTACTGGTGTGTGTTTTTGTGTGTGTAGGATCTAATTACCCAAGCGAGTAGGAGATTACCGTGGCAGCTAAGGAAGAAAACTGAAGGATCTGCCAAAGCAGTCGAAGCTGCCTTCCAACTGCCAAACTGGAGGGTCTGCCAAGGCAATCGAAGCTACTTTCCAAATACGAAACTGGAGGGTTTGCCAAGGCAATCAAAGCTGTCTTCTATATACCATGCTGAGCAGATTGTTGAAGCATGTCAGGACAAGTCCACTTCATTAGGGATAAGCACGAAAAGCAAGAGATAAATCCCAAAGATTTGGATTTCCATGAAGCATTTAATGAAGATTTAAATTCATATCTATGAGGAGTTATTGGAGATCAAAGGGAGATTAAATTCCAAGAGTTTTAGGAAAAGTTTTTGCAAGAATTAATATATAATAAAAGAGATCTATTTCTTTTATTCTATTTAATTCCAACTTAACTTCTTCCTCAAGAAAGACTTTGACCTAGCCAACTCCTATAAATAAGAGACCTAGCCGCCTACTTCAAAGGAGAGGTGCGATTGGGAGAGAAAACCCTAGGGAGCTGTTTCGATTTCTTCTTCTTTTTTCTTTTGCTTCCATTATATTCATGTTTAGGGATTTTATTCTTGAGTTTATTTTGTGCTCAGCCATGAACTAAACTTATTTGGCTTGGGTTATTGTGTTTTTGTGGTTGTGAGAACGATTGGATTTGTTTAGGTATTGAGTTTGCAATTTTACTTCAATGTTTCTTTATTCTTGGTTCTTAATTTTGTTTGCGAGTGAATTGGGAGAGGATCTCGTGAATTCATCCATTTATCTAATATTGGGAGATTTAGATTCAAGAAACGAATGAGAATGGTTTTCATACAATAAATCTATGGTGAAGACTAATTCGACTTAGGGATAAGTTGCGAATTTCAACGGCTAAAAGGAGAGCAAGATAGGTTGTTGTCCACTCTTGTTTCACGCAGGGATGTATTATCAAGGCATGCACAATTAACAATGTTTTGAGTTAGGGATAACGAGAAACTATTGAAGAACGCTTTGCCGAACTTTGAAGGTTGTCGCCCAATTGCCTAGGCAATCGTAGACCTGCCCAAGCAATTGCAGAACTGCCCAGGCAATCGCAACACCCCCTTTAATAAATGGCAGCAACAACATATGAGTGAATGACAGTAGTCACGGGTTGACTTTGCTCAATAGGCTAGGGAATGGGGTCCTTGCTCCACTTCATTTTCAAGTCTAAGAAGGTAGTTGTGATGAGCTGACTCCCCTCATAGTAGTTCTAAAAAAAGAGAAGGAAGCTAAAAATGGGAGTATCTTGTGCTTAAATTAATTAAGAAAAGCTAGGTCAAGCTTGAGAACCTAACCAATGATCTTTTAATGGTGTTAAGTATAGGGAGGATGTAGTCACTCACACACACACTCGAAGAGTCTTGACCTAAGGAGGAGTTCTTAAAATCTCAAAACTATCTAGCATGTTGCAGCCTTTATTTTCTAAGGACTGAAATTTTTCCATAGCCCGGTCTTTAGCTGATATAATGTTGTAGCATTCTTCTGTTTGTTTCTTTTCATTTCTTGAGGACAAGCAATAGCTTAAGTTTGGGGGTGTGTTAAGCTTGCAAAAGGTTAACATTTCATGCATTTTTACTTAATTTATTGTATGAGATCAAGCCTATTTCATCTTATTTCATGGCATATAGATGCATTTAGTTCATGTAATTTCATTTGGTGTTGTTGGTTTTGTTTTCTTGGTTTATTTGTAAAAATGGTGATGCTTGGGAAGGTTTTTGTTGGTGTGGTGATGTGCAGGGAAAAGAGGAGCAAGGCAGGGAAAATGTCGGAGCATTTTGGATAGCATTTCTGGGCGCGCTAAAGGAAAAAGAACTGAAGATATTTCGTAGCCCCACACGTGAACCTATTAGCTAGCTTTGAGCTTCACATGTGAAGGAAATATTCCCTTGGAATTAAAGGCACAAAACCCTAGGAGCCTCCACTATATAAAGAAAAGGGCACCCACATAAAAGGGAGAGCCAAAAAAGTGACTTTGTGAGCGAAGAAAGAGAGAAAAAGGTTGTTGCCTTTCTTCACCTTCTCCATCATGGTGTCCTCCATTTTTGAAGCTCCAAGGGGTGTTCTTGCTAGCCTTTGAGAGAAGTAGCAGGCTTAGAGTGGTTCACGGCAGTCCAAGGCGACTTTAGAGTTTTTCCCTTCCTTTAGTTTCTTTTGCTGTCTCATTTCCTATTATTTGGATGGGTTGTTTTAAACGAATGATTATGTATAATATTTGCCTAGTCATGAACTGATTTTAAGTGGCTTGGGCTTGTTTTTGGTTTTTATGTTCCAAGTTTGAATGAATGTTTCGCTGCTTTCTTGTTCCTTGCATGCTTTGTCCATTATTCTTTTATGCCTTAAGCTTGTAAGAGCCTTTCGAGAGTTAGCCTTTGCTTAGGTGTTTGATAGCTTAATATTCAAGAGAGTTAGGCTTAGATCTATGTGGACAATGGGGTTTGGTGTTGAGAGACAAAACCCTAACTCACCTTAGAGATAAGGGTACAGTTTCAATGGCTAAAAAGAGTAAAACTTAAAGGATAGTTGTATGTTAGGGTTTACGCTGAGAGATATTGCCATATCATTCTTCCTATCTGGTTTCTTGCTGGAGATAGTGTAAAGACATCTTGGTAAGCTCTGCCGAGTGTGTTGTCAGCAAGATAGTTCGAGACATTCTTCAGGCTTAGACATAGAGATCCTTAGCAAGCCTAGTCTGTCATCCCATTAGAGAGTTTCGTAGACTTGAGAGGACGTTCGAAGTATCTTTATTTCATCTCAGTTTTCATTACAACTAATTGCTACAACATTTCTGAACCTGCTTCCTTTTGCTATTGCATTTATTTTCAAGTTGTAAATTTGTGTGTTTTGACTAATCTAGTTTGGCCTTCAATCCCTATGGAGACGATACTCACTCATCCCTTTATTACTTGTTCGATGTGTATACTTGCACTAATTGCGTATCAGTTATAGCACATCATAGCACGCAACAATTTACTTACTGTTTTCCAATGCATTTTATAAACCGTTTCATATGCAATACCACATTGCCAAAGGCAACATCACATTCCTCTTAGGAGAAATTTTCAATGCTCATATGCATTCAAATGCTTTGATAAACATTACATATTTATCCAAAACGATGCATTTAAAGTAAGTAAATCAAATCATGTTTAAAACCAAAACATGAAAATCAACCATGTTTAAACCAACATGAAATCCGCAAGCTCATCTCGAAACCAATAATTAAGAGAAGTAAGAATGACTTACGCTTGAGCTTAGTTAAGCTTTTTAGGCTATAACTAAACCCCCATAATCCAACGATCAAACCTTTTAAAGAGCTTAAACCCATTTTCACTCACCGATTCGCCTCGCTCGCCAACACGAATTGAGCCTCTGATAAGCAACCCGTCTTGATTGTCCCTTGATTTAACCATATAAAAATAGAGGTAAAGTGCATCATTATGCATTCAACTCGGTGCTAAACAAAGACCCCCTGCAACCTCAACATTCACCTTCCAAAAACTAGTCGAACTATCGAAAACAACATCAAACACCTTCCAAACTTAACCTAGCCAAAACCTACTGGTTTAATCCATCAATTACCCTCAATTAACATCCAAAAACAGGCTAATAACATCCTTATACCTCCAACATCCATAAACCTCCCACAACTCCTCAAAACACATAACTAACAACCTAGAAATTAGAGATTCAACTAGTTTCGGGATTCTAATGTTAAAACCAACTTATTAACATTATCAAACATCAAAATCATGATTAAAACCAATCAAGAAATCAACAAAATAGATCCAATATGAAAATCACATGATCTCAATAAAAAAACCTTAATTTAACCAATTTCCATTAACCCTAATGCATTTGCTCAATTTTTTTTGAAATTGGGGTGCATTTCAAATCTCAGGTGTATACCCCCAAACATAAAAATCTGCATTAACCCTCATGCAAAAACAAAATGCAGTTAAAATGATAATGCAAATGTAATGACAATACTTTTATCAAAAGGAAATTAAACTACATGAAATACATACCTACAAAAATCGAAAAACTAACTCAGTGATGCTCTGGAGTATAGTAGGTAGCATGATGCTTCTGTTCTTTCTTCTTCCTCTCCTCCTACTTTCTGCGCTGCTTTTCCTTAGGCCTTGATCTCTTTCTCTTCGTCTCTTTCTGTTTGGGAGCCCCCTTTGATTGTTCTTGTAGTTCTAGCTCCTCTTCGGCATCATCAGACGCTTAAAGATAGGTCCTTCTTTTGTTGCATCCATATGTTCTTTTGAGTCCACTGTACTACTGTATGACACTTATATCATAGAAGGATCAAGTACTATGCAAGGGTTTTCTTATTTTGCATAAAGAAAATAAAAGAAATCATCACAGAAAAATAAAAAAGAAAAGAAAAGCAACAAAAGTCTATACTAGAAAAGATAAAAACATTTTATCAAAAAGGTCGGTGAATTGAATGGTGTCAATTGACTTCGGATCAAAGTCTATTTCTTGCGTTCAATGTTGGTTGACCCTCAATTTCCTCTTTCTATTCCGATTAAACATCATCAGCTGCCTCTAGTTTAGAAGAAAACACTTTGAATGGCTCTATAGTTTCCAAAGCTTGATCGCTTCTTCTACCATTGCGTCCGTAATTTCTGCCCATCGCACTACATCATGCTCAAACTCAGAAATGTCTCCTAGTGAATCAGTTGCAGTGACATTCTTGAACACATCTACTTTTGTACGAAATAGTTCATTGATTTTGGCCATATTCTAGGGAATTAACCACTCAAATTCCTGAGATTCCTTTTGGATTAAATTATCTACTATATGGACAGAATGACACTCCTCTTTAGCTCGGCACTACGTCAAGAATTGGTGTTGCGTTGACAACTTATATTTCAAAATTGATTTTAAATGAGTGATAACTTGAGGAGTAACTTTCTTCATGCTTTCATCCACCCTATACTCAATGACTTGATATTTGTTAGATGACTCGCCTCGATCTTGAGCAAATGTAACTGATTTTCGAACCAACTTACTTAATGTATACCACTCTTTAGAGTGATAGCCTTTGCAATGTTTGTTCCCTTTGATAATCGGAGTTGCGGTGGCACTAGGGAGTGTGCCTGGTTTTCGAGAATTCATAGTAGATGCTAAATGCCCAATTAAACCTCCAAAGCACGAGTTGAGAACATGTTGCCTTGCACTATGACTATATTTCGAGCAATATATTCTTGCATTAATGCTTCAGAACGAGCAAAAGGATCAGATGCAGATATATGAGTTTATTGTTCATGACTAGGTTGTGACTGCATCAGAGTCTGTGAATTGCATTGTGGTTACGGATTTTGCCAAGGAAAATATTATGGATACATTGTATTCTTATGTGACTGCAACAAAATTGGCTGAGTGTACTGTTGTTGCGGTTGATTGAAGTTCCCTTGTTACACATTAGAATTTCTTTAGAAAACAGTATTCTCAAATCTGAATGCTCCAACATATTGTATGGAATTTGAATTCCCCCAAGACTGATGTGTTTTAGCATTGTAGGAAATACCAACGATATTACCCTGCATAGTGTTCACAGAACATGAATTCTCCATATATTACAGGCAAACTTCGTAGCTATGGTTGTCATTGCAAATCATGCAGTAGAATACTTGGACATCAACTGGTTGAACAATTGGAATACGTGCAACTTTACTAGTCCCTTGCAAATTTTTAATTTTGTTGTCAAGAGAAGAAACTTTAGCACAAAGAGAAAAAATTTCATCCAACTCTATAACTCTCAAAGCATCTCTAGAAATAGGATATTGATAATCGTGCTGAGCATATCTCTCCAAAATACCAACTGCCTCATTGTAAGTGCAATCCAACAAGGGTCCTTTGGGTGATCTGTCGATAGGATTCCTCGTTTGTGAATTCAACTCGTTATAGAAAATCTCAATATGCGTCTCCTATTGGATGTCGTGCAAAGGGCAATGTTAGAGCAATAAGTTATAACATTCCTATGTGGTAAGAAGACTATCATCATCCAGATGATGATAAGATGTAATCACAATTCTCAAATGAGCATTCATTCTCGACGAGTTAAATCTTTGAATAAATTGCATTGCCAATGAATTCCAAGATGTGATAAATCCGATGGGAAGTCCCTGAAGCCATGTACAAGCTCTTCCCTGCAAAGAATAAGGAAATAATTGCATACGTAAGGCATCATCAAGAATATCTTGCTGATTAAAAGATGCACAAATAAAGAGAAAAGATTTGAGATGTTCTCTTGCGTCTTCATGAGGCAAACCAACATATTTCCCATTAGAATTCAGCATTTGAATCATGACTGGTTTGAGTTCAAAATTTCCAACAAGAAGTTCGGGCCTAAAAATTGTCGGTTGTAAAATCATCCAAAATAGGCACAATAACATCTCTTATAGTCCTAGTTATAGATTGAGCGCATGGACGCAGTGGTGAGTCAGTAGGATATTGTGGCTGCATCATTGATGTTACTGCATTGTTTATTGGTAAAACCACATCCCTTTGTTCTTGAAGTTTCCTCGTAGCGATTCTTTCAATTTTTGAATCAAAGTCAACTATAAACTTCAAATTAGTTATGGTCGTAAAACATTTAAAATGAAATCTAAAAAATATAACATCAATAAAAGAAAAGCAAAGATAATAGCAACTAAAAAATAATAAAAAATATACATAAATTGCAAAAACAAAAAATAAATATCAAACGAATGCCTTCCCCGGCAACGTCGCCAAAACATGATCGGCTATGAAACATCATAGCAATTGTGAAAGCATACACTTATCAATGCAAGTATAGTTGATAGGTTGATCCTATCGGATATTGATCCCACGAGGAATGTGATTGTCTGCCTATTGATGTCAGTGAAAAAGTTTTGAAAGTAAAAGGAAATGTGAGTGAAGTTGTGGGTGCAAATAAATGTAAATGCAAAAGATTTCACAGAGTGATGTGGATGCAATAGTAACAAAACAATAAAGGAAAGTGATATTCTATAAAAATACTAGATTCCCTTAGTGTAACTCGACAGATTACCAATTGCTACAAGGTTAAAGTATGATATGATTATAAAGTAGGATATATCAAACTTATCCTACAAACTTTCCTTCAACCCTCAGCTAATGACTTAAAGAAATAAATCTACCACAACTTTTGTTGATGGGAGATATTGCATGTCCTCCAACGTGTGGACTAACTTTCATTGCATCCCCACCCAACTTTTGTTGTAATGCTCGTTAACTTGAACTGTCACTGCACCTCTCAATGTCGGTGGTTGCATTAAACACTTCCGTGCAAAATAGCATTCAAACCCATAAGTTGAAACAAGAGAAAAAGCTTCATAAAATAAGTTGAAGTTCACAATCCAAAATAACTCTTGTTCTTAAGGAAAGAAAACAGTAAATCACCATTCAAGTTTAACACAAAAACAAGTGAAAATAAATAGAAACCTCTATCCCTAGCTATCTCGAAGTATTTCCACAAAATTTCACTTGCTTCAACACTTGGATCTATTTGACACTAAGAGATATGCCTCATGTTCACCTCAGTTCACGTACCTATTTCGCAATCATCAAGCTTTTGGCGCCATTGCTGGGGATTCACAATTGATAATTACTTAGTAATTGTGCTTAATATTTTCTTTAATTTAATTCTAACTTTTCTTTTTCTTTTTAGGCGTGTCATAGTGCATGAACAGACGCAAAAATTGAGAGGAACCACTTATTCCATATAATCTAAAAATTGAAAGATTTTTCATGCTAAGAAGGAGGAACAAAGAGTAATGGATCCACCGCAACAAGTCTACAATAACGGCTTGAATGACGCACGCAATGGCAACGACAATCTAACACTTGGTGGAAGAGTAATTATTGATGACGCAAACGCTAATGGTTCATGAAATGGACAACACAGTGTTCCATCACCACCTCGTCCGAGACAACCCATTCGCGACAACTTTGTACATGTCCTTAATGACCCTACTCCAACGATCGTTGTGCCTGCAATAGAGGTGACTCACTTAGAGCCTAAGCATGTTATGTTCAACATGCTCAGTTCCATTGAAAAATTTAGTGGATCATCAAGGGAAGATGCTAAAGAGCACGTTCAAGCTTTGCTGGAAGTTTGTGACTGTTTTAGACAACTGAAGTTCCTGATGATGTGCTAAGACTGAAATTGATTCCCTATTCCTTGCAAGATCGAGCCCAACCATTGTTGAAGACCATACTCTCAAGATCAATCACATCTTGGGACGAGTTGTGCTAAAGCTTTTTGCGCATATACAATCCACCAAACGTGCACAATCAGATGCACAACGATATTATGAGATTCAAGCAAAGAGATGATGAATCCATATATGAATGCTGA
Organism: Hibiscus mutabilis; assembly: GCA_019671005.1. NCBI lineage: Eukaryota > Viridiplantae > Streptophyta > Magnoliopsida > Malvales > Malvaceae > Hibiscus > Hibiscus mutabilis. Next base: position 36,485,534 of record CM033712.1, on the reverse strand, counting down.
GATAGATACAAAAACAAGTTCTTGATTCATGGATTCCATGATTGGATACAAGTGGTAACATCTATAATGGTGTTAACGATCCCATGAGAATGATGATTGACTCATCAACAATAGTATCTTGCTCGATAAAGATCCTGAAGGGGTGTTCAAGATTCTTAATCAAATAGCCAATAAGACTATCAGTTTCCCACAGGGAGATTGAGTCTCGTGCCTAGAGCTTTTGGAACACTCCACTTGGATGATTCCTAGAGTGTGGTGGCTCAACTCTCTACCATCGCAAACCTGCTCAAGAACATGCAGCCTTAAACACACAAGAAATTATTTCATAGACCTTTCCCACCACGTCACCCATGGTCCTTACCAATTAAAAAAAAACCATATTAACTTTTTTCCACGTTATTTATACACATGGAGTTTAATTTCCAAATCATTTGATTCCAATAAAACATATTAAAACTAAAAAAGACATTAAAATTAAAAAGTTGCGTCAATTTTTAGGGTTCCTCTTGAATCCCTTTTTCTTCTCCAACGTCCTCTTTTCTTACTGCAAGAATTCTGAAAAATTATCAGTGAAAAAATCCTTGACGCGTACACCCCCTGAGCTTAGACGAACAAGCCAAAAACGATGAGCTCTCCACTATAAACGGTTAGTTTTTAATTAGTTTATTATTACTATTTAAAAACTATTTTTATTTCTTGTTTGTTATCGATCTTCTAGTCCTTTTCTCCAATTTCGTAAGACTATCATTCGTTAAATAGCTTGTTATTGTTTCTAGTTTGTCTACCATTACTTTTATGTTGAACTAGTGCTTTCATCTGTAACACCCCTTTCTCATATTCGGTCTTCGAACACGAGTCGGTGATGTCCAAAGCCAAATTAAAACAATTTTTATTATCGAAATTTAAACTGGCAGCGTGTACTATTCTTGAACATTTTTTTATAAAAATAAAAAAATCATTCTGTAATTTTTAATTAAACTAGATTCACCAAGCTTTTTAACCATATAAATTAATATCTCAAATTCATTAAAAAAATTCATAAAAATTCACAAATTCACGGCATAGTACAGAAATTTAAGAAATCTGTTGCCCTATTTTCTAACCTTTAATCGGTTAAAAATTCATATCTTTTAGTACAGACCTTGAAATCAGTCAGTCACCATTTTTTTCGAAGAAACTAGACTCAATTTCCATTTCATAAATATAAGATTCGCTTCATAACTCAAATCATAGAATTTATATGGAGTTTTCGAACACATTGTATCTGCATAATTTCTAAACAGATTTTAACTCTCTCTACTATGAACAAATTAGTTACTAATAACTTAATCCTTCATACATTAAAAACATAATGGGACTTACTATGATAAAAATCAACACCATATAGTTACTAGACCAACCATATTTTAGTTATAAGTTAATACAAATCATAACTAATTATTAGACCATCTATCGATAACTATTATACATGTCATCTAGTATATCCAAGTAGAAAGGATAGAAGTCATTACTGTGAATATAGTAATATACTTTCAAAATATGTAGATGATGCCAAGCTACTCTTCCCCTCTCCGTTTAACCTACGCGTGAAAATCATCACACACTAAGAATACACTTAGTAAGGTTATTCCATAATCAAGTGCAATTTGACATAAATATCAATGTAAATAATTAACAATGCAATAATCATCTTACTACTTCCATGCATATTAACGTAAGTAGAATCACATGTATTAACATATATCAAAGTAGTAAGTTTAGTTCTTTCCAATACCATTGCCATTTATATCAACAAGCTTTCAAGCTTAATATCCTGTTTTTCAACTTATTTAGCTCAAAGTATTGAAATAAGAGAATCTAAGTACACGAGTTATCCTCGTATACCCAACCTTCCTTGAGTATACATATATCCAACCTCTCTTGAGTATATATGAAAGTTGCACCGAAGTGATTTAATATGTGGCGAAGTACTCCTATATACCCAACCTTCCTTAAATATACATAAATGTTGCACCGTAGTGCTTAGAATATTTATACAACTATTTATGACTCTATGTGTAGCCAACTATACTTTTGAATCTCTATATCATACTTGGGCTTTATATCATCAATTATTTCATACATGGAAATGTATATCAACATATGATAGCTTTAGATAATTCATACCCGAAATAGCATTTCTAACTTACGTATGTAAGTAATTAAATTATCAATGCATTTGAATTTCCAATCTTGACATATTTATAATATGTCAATCATATGCTCAATGACATAAGTATAATGACAATAAAAATTTAGGTAGGCTCATCACAAGCCATCCCAATGATGTATAAAACATCAATAAGTATATATTTTAATACCCTCATTAAGCCAATATTACACTTTTTATGATATGTATGCAATTGCACTCACCTGGACACTTTGAAGAAGTATATATTTTAATACCCTCACTAAGCATATATTACACTTTTTATCTTCCTTCTTCATCGGATTGTTCCTGGATTCGCTTGTTATCTCTATGTATATTAAATACATAACACGAGCAAATCTGGATTACATGTTCAAACCTTACTAATGCATGTACATATCGAATTGGAAAATTTAATATTTTCAACCAAATACTACTTTGTAATAACAAGTCGTCCTACACTTTATTTCAATCTTGAATTGCACATGGCAATCAACTATTTGACAATTTCACCTTAAATACTAAATTCTCACTCCAAAAGTTTAGGAGCCAAATTTTAGAAACTTTCACATATGACCTCCAAATTTGATAATTTTAACACCAAAATAATTCTTGAACAATGACAAACAACATAACTATAACTCTTAAATGTTCTCAAAATTTTTACTTATTTCACCCTAATTGTCGAATTTACAATATAGTCCCAACATGATTTTTTTCCATCCAAATGACATAGTCAAACTTTGAAAACATCATTCTAATCATTCCCATCATCAAAATAATTTTTACAAAATTTTTCCTGAACTTCCTCTTATAGCCAAATAGTCTTTCTATATTTTTTTCATTAAATTTTTATCATTTCAAGTGTAGAAACAACGCCACAACAACATTTCGAACATGATTGAACCTTAAAACATGAAATTCCAACATGTTCTTCATAGACCCTAATTACCAACTTTAACTTAGAAGCAGCCAAACTATGTAAAAATTATATCAATTGAAAGAGAATTTAATGAAGAACAACTTTATATTTCATAAGCTAACCTAGAATACAACTCTAAATGGTTGAAAATTAAACTTGAAAATTTTTATCTTTTCTCTAAAACTCACAGCAGCAAGCATGAAATACCAATTTTTTTTTGTTTGTTGATTTTTGGCTTTTATTTAAGTCAAATGTCATTTAAATCATCTTTTAAGCTAAAATACTTTTTAACTAGTAAAATGACTATTTTACCCCTTTGATCCAAGGCTCCAACTCTTGTCACTTGTCAAAATCTATCATCTAATTACCAAGATTTAATCTTCCATTAGTAGTTGACAACTTTTCCCTTGAAACAATCAAAATTTCAATCTTATCCTCATAGATTCAACGGTTGAGATTAAACATGAAAAAATCACTTTAAATTTAAGGGTTCATATTCTTCCAACACATAAAAAAATATCCGACACATGAAATGACTTATTTATCCCCAAACATATGAGTTTAAAAATTTTCTAAAATTTTTATTCGATCTGATTTATCAAAAATTACCGAAAACTTCATCGGCTTATAACTTTTAATAGAAATCCCGTACCAAAAATCTAATTCCCAAAAAAGTTCTTATACCGGGATAAACTATTCATTTATGAGATAAAAATTATTTTTGAGAAAATTATCATTTATGATCTCCAATTTTTCAAACTTTTCACTTTAGTCACCAAACTTTGAAAGTTTACATTTTTGTCACTAAACTAATACCACCAACTTTTAATTTCTTGCAATTTAGTCACTAAACTAATATTGGAGTATTACATCATCATTTTGCTTCGACTTGCTTTTAAGAAAGTTTGATTTTAAATTGAGAAAAACATTAAATTAGTCAAGTTGTATTATGTCTTCAAATACATTTTTACCCATGCTAATACTTGTATCTTACATATTTTTTCGATTGTGGTTGTAGTTGTGTTAGAAGCTGTAAACACATTTCTAAAAGTTTTCCATACTGCTGGTTTTTTTCTTGGTTAGAAATTACTGTTATTTTAATTTTTTTAAACTAGTTTTGTGTTTGATTGATGCGAAACTGTTGAGAAATTTGCTTGTTGAGCGAGAAGCATGTTAGTATTTATGAGTTTTGCTTAATTGTGAAGTTTTGTTTTGCTATTCAAGTATCTATATTCTATCGTTTGAGTTCTATGAATTGAATGAAAAAATAATATTTTTTTGTGAATTTTTCTAGTAATTATATCATGCTCATAATTTTATTTTAATCTTCGTCACACGAACACGACTATGATTTGTTTGACTAGTCGAAAGATATAATTGAAAGTTTGGTTGGTGAGTACAAAGCTTGTGAGTCACTAGATTATATCAAATGTCTCTGAAACATTGGATCCAAACTTAGCTGAGTGTGAAATAAGTAAAGCCTCAACTATGTAGTCTTCTAAGGTAAGGCTATGTTAGCGTGTTTATATCCATTGGTTCCCTCATGTGTATGTCTGTTAATTGAATATAAAAATTATGAATATCACTTGTTTAGTTTGAAACTTGTTTCTTTACGGGATACACTTTGGAGAGAGTATTATAATTTTTCAATATTTCTATATTTCAACATTTTATTTGTTTTAGCAATTAATTGAAGAAAATAAACAGCGGTTTCCAGTTTTTGGATTATAGCATCGTGTCTAAATGCATCTCTTCAAGACTTGCTCCAAACTCTGAAGACATTCCTCAAATGTTTTTGTCAAACACTGAGAAATCATCCATGAACACTTCCAAATTATGATCAATCATGTCAAAAAAATGGACATCATGCAACGTTGAAACGTTGCCGAGGCATTACAAAACCCGAATGGCATTCTTCTAAAGGCAAACATCCCATATAAAGACGTAAAGGTGGTCTTCTCTAGATCATCAGGGGCGATAGCAATCTTGTTATAACCTGAATAACCATCCAAAAAACAATAAAAAGCTTTACTTGCCAGCTTGTCTAATATCTGATCGATGAAAGGCAATGGGAAGTGATCCTTCCTTGTGACATTGTTGAGCTTTCTATAGTCCATGCACACTTTCCATCCTCTGATAGTCCTAGAGGGAATCAATTCCTCTTTGCTGTTTTTCACCACGGTCATGCCACCTTTGTTTGGCACGGATTGCACTAGGTTGACCCATGAGCTATCAAAAATGGGATAGATTATCCCGGCATCCAGCCACTTGATAATCTCCTTTTTAACAAATTCTTTCATGCTCGGGTTCAATCTTCTCTGACCGTCAATAGTCTTGCCATGATACTCCTCAATGATGATTTTGTACATGCAAATGGTTGGGATTATTCCTCGGATATAGCTAAGGTCCATCCCAACGCTTGCTTGTAATTGATTAGAATTTATAGCAATCTTTCCTCCTGATCATGAGTGAGATCAACATCAATGATCACTGGCAAGGTTGAGTGTTTATCTAGATAAGCATACTTGATATGGTCTGGAAATGGTTTTAACTCCAATTCTGACGGTTCTTCAATTGATTGCCTTAATTTCTCTGCTAGCCAACTCTAGTGGCTCAAAATAGCTCATCTTTTCATTCTCCAAAGTTTCTTCAAGCTCCTTACTCATATCATCATTGCCATCCAATTCTCCAGCATCATCATTTGTATATTGGCACAGCTTTGCCACGTCCACTTTAAAAATGGACTTTATCATTTCATTAGCATGGCCTTCCTTAACTTCATCTGCGCATTTAAGAGCTTGAAACATATTAAATGTAACATGTTGGTCATTAATGCTCATAGTAAGTTCACCTTTATGAACATCAATCAAAGTTCTACTTGTGGCAAGGAATGGTCTGCCCAATATAATTGGGATATTAACATCTGCCTCATAATCTAAAATGATAAAATTAGCTGGGAATATGAATTTGTCTACCTTTACCAAAAAATCCTCAATCTTGCTGATAGAGTATGCTTTGGCACGTGGTAACCTTCAATTTGATGGCTTGGAAGCAAACCTAGGGCTTTAGACTCGAACAAGGAAGTTAGGCGCAAATGTAAAACAAATCTGAAAATTCCAGTTTTGCTTATGGAATTATGGAAGATGGTGTGAAGGTTGAAGATGAAGATGGCTTGCGAATTGTTGATGTTGTTTTGTCCTCGGCACCCTCTTAGACGCAATTATCTAAGCAAGCAACCTCAAGCGGCTCTAACCCACCCTCCTAGATGCAATTACCTAGGCAAGCAAGAGTGTGAAGATGATCTCCATTACAAGAACTTGACGAACTTACGTTGAAGAGGACTTCTGATACGAAAAATAACAAGACAAATCTATCTACCTTGAAAATAAAATGGCCCATGGCCAAAGATTTTTGCAACTCATAAATTCATGATGTTGTTCTTATTATTGAAGCAAATATGCCTTTAAATAGGCTACAAATGAAAAGTTCAACTTAAATTAGGAAAAGTAAAGATAATAATAAAATAAATAAACATATTTTATCTAACTTAAAAAACTAATAAATAAATAACAAATCTAATCCTAAATCATCTAAATATCTTCATAAAGAATCCTAGATTAAATTTAAGTACAAATAATCAATAAAATTATTGAAAATTCGTAATAAATAATATTTCTCGTGATAAAATCGTATAGAGATTTCTGCTCGCACAGTCTTCACTAAAATGGACATAACTTGAGCTCCCTATCTCGGATTGATGCATTCCAAGATGCGTTGGAAAGCTAAGAGACAGGCGAATATGTTTGAAGAAGACATGTAGACTCAGAAGTGCCCGGATCCCATATGAAAATTTGATGCAAGTCGGCTGAAATTCCAGACTTATAAAACAGCTTCAACTCTTTGGCTACAATGCATCATTTTAGCCCCCCATACATGTATCATTCTCCCCCTGTTGAAAAAGATTCGTCCCGAATCTTAAGAGTTGTTGATCACAACCTTCAAGTCTCTTGAGATGTCGCCAGGAATGAAATATTAAAACTAGGATCTATATAGAGAATTATATATTTTTTCTTTTTTCTCAACTACTAAAACAACATTAAAAGATAATTGTTTCAAACACCTAAACCAAGGCTCTGATACCAAATGATAGAGTATGCTTTGGCACGTGGTAACCTTCAATTTGATGGCTTGGAAGCAAACCTAGGGCTTTAGACTCGAACAAGGAAGTTAGGCGCAAATGTAAAACAAATCTGAAAATTCCAGTTTTGTTTATGGAATTATGGAAGATGGTGTGAAGGTTGAAGATGAAGATGGCTTGCGAATTGTTGATGTTGTTTTGTCCTCGGCACCCTCTTAGACGCAATTATCTAAGCAAGCAACCTCAAGCGGCTCTAACCCACCCTCCTAGATGCAATTACCTAGGCAAGTAAGAGTGTGAAGATGATCTCCATTACAAGAACTTGACGAACTTACGTTGAAGAAGACTTCTGATACGAAAAATAACAAGACAAATCTATCTACCTTGAAAATAATATGGCCCATGGCCAAAGGTTTTTGCAACTCATAAATTCATGATGTTATTCTTTTTAGTGAAGCAAATATGCCTTTAAATAGACTACAAATGAAAAGTTCAACTTAAATTAGGAAAAGTAAAGATAATAATAAAATAAATAAACATATTTTATCTAACCTAAAAAACTAATAAATAAATAACAAATCTAATCCTAAATCATCTAAATATCTTCATAAAGAATCCTAGATTAAATTTAAGTACAAATAATCAATAAAATTATTGAAAATTCGTAATAAATAATATTTCCCGTGATAAAATCGTATAGAGATTTCTGCTCGCACAGTCTTCACTAAAATGGACATAACTTGAGCTCCCGATGTCGGATTGATGCATTCCAAGATGCGTTGGAAAGCTAAGAGACAGGCGAATATGTTTGAAGAAGACATGTAGACTCAGAAGTGCCCGGATCCCATATGAAAATTTGATGCAAGTCGGCTGAAATTTCAGACTTATAAAACAGCTTCAACTCTTTGGCTACAATGCATCATTTTAGCCCCCCATACATGTATCATTCTCCCCCTGTTGAAAACGATTCGTCCTAAATCTTAAGAGTTGTTGATCACAACTTTCAAGTCTCTTGAGATGTCTCCAGGAATGAAATATTAAAACTAGGATCTATATAGAGAATTATATATTTTTTCTTTTTTCTCAACTACTAAAACAACAGTAAAAGATAATTGTTTCAAACACCTAAACCAAGGCTCTGATACCAAATGATAGAGTATGCTTTGGCACGTGGTAACCTTCAATTTGATGGCTTGGAAGCAAACCTAGGGCTTTAGACTCGAACAAGGAAGTTAGGCGCAAATGTAAAACAAATCTGAAAATTCCAGTTTTGTTTATGGAATTATGGAAGATGGTGTGAAGGTTGAAGATGAAGATGGCTTGCGAATTGTTGATGTTGTTTTGTCCTCGGCACCTTCTTAGACGCAATTATCTAAGCAAGCAACCTCAAGCGGCTCTAACCCACCCTCCTAGATGCAATTACCTAGGCAAGCAAGAGTGTGAAGATGATCTCCATTAGAAGAACTTGACGAACTTATGTTGAAGAAGACTTCTGATACGAAAAATAACAAGACAAATCTATCTACCTTGAAAATAATATGGCCCATGGCCAAAGGTTTTTGCAACTCATAAATTCATGATGTTGTTCTTATTAGTGAAGCAAATATGCCTTTAAATAGGCTACAAATGAAAAGTTCAACTTAAATTAGGAAAAGTGAAGATAATAATAAAATAAATAAACATATTTTATCTAACCTAAAAAACTAATAAATAAATAACAAATCTAATCCTAAATCATCTAAATATCTTCATAAAGAATCCTATATTAAATTTAAGTACAAATAATCAATAAAATTATTGAAAATTCGTAATAAATAATATTTCCCGTGATAAAATCGTATAGAGATTTCTGCTCACACAGTCTTCACTAAAATGGACATAACTTGAGCTCCCGATGTCGGATTGATGTGTTCCAAGATGCGTTGGAAAGCTAAGAGACAGACGAATATGTTTGAAGAAGACATGTAGACTCAGAAGTGCCCGAATCCCATCCGAAAATTTGATGCAAGTCGGCTGAAATTCCAGACTTATAAAACAGCTTCAACTCTTTGGCTACAATGCATCATTTTAGCCCCCCATACATGTATCACTTACCCTTAGGATGTGCAAAAGATTGGTCTACCAGCTGGAGTGTCATCGTGGTAGGCCTTGCCTCTATGCCAAGCTTTCTGAAAATAGACATTGACATCAAATTGATGCTGGCTCCCAAGTCACACAGTGCCTTACCCATAAATCTGTTGCCAATGGTACAAGGAATAGTAAAACTTCCTAGATCTTTCAGCTTTGGTGCCAACCGATTGAGTATCTTTGCATTGCATCCCTCAATGAGAGCTACAGTTTCGAAATCATCCAGCTTCCTCTTTTTGGACAAGATGTCCTTCATGAATTGAAATAGTTGGGCATTTGTTCGAGAGCTTCCACTAATGGTAGATTGATTTGCAATTTTTTAAGGACTTCTAAGAAGCGCTTAAATTGCTAATCCTACTTGTGATTTTGTAGTCTTTGTGGAAATGGTGGAGGTGGATAAGCATACGCTGGTTCCACTGGCTTTGCCAAGGTTTTGTTGGCATCTGACTAAGGTCTAGCATCAGACTACTGTCTGGCATCGCTTATGTCTGCTTCTTTTTTCTAGTTCTTTTGGTTCATCTATTGGTTCTTTCTTTTCCTATTGGAAACTATTTGGCTTCTTGATAGATGTCTCAGCCTCACATTGTTTGCCACTCCGAAGAGTTATAACTCTGCATTGTTCATTGCGATTTTGCCTGACATCCTCTGCATCACTTGGCAAAGCTCACTAGGGTTTGTTGTTGAGGGCACTAGCAATCTGTCCAATCTTTACCTCCAAGTTTCGTATAGATGCTGCCAAACTCTGGACAGTTGCATCATTCCTCTCCATGTAATCCATCAAAGTCCCCTGGTTGTTCCTTTGCCCTGCATAAAATTTATTTTATGCTCGTTGTGGCATGACATTCTGGTTGACCCCTGGCATGGCATTATTCTGACGTTGGGCATTGTATTGATGTTGGGCATTGTTGTTCTAATGTTGGGCATTGTATTGGTTTCCTCCTTGATTTCCCCAAGCTAAGTTTGGGTGTTGTCTCCATCCTGCATTGTAAGTATTGGAATTCGAATTATAATTACGATTAAAATTGCCAACAAAATTTACCGACTCAGGGTTGGTAGGGCAATCTTCCACGTGATGATCCTCTCTGCATATCATATAGAATATGGCTAATGCCTTCATTTCTTGGACCTCATTGCTCTTTTGCAAGGTTCTCACCACGGTAGTAAGATTGGAAATTTTAGCGTAGATGGATGTGAGCTAATCTTTCCGTAATTTCCCACCAGTTTTATTGTCAGTTCTAAGTCTGGTAGTAGGATATTCAAAATCATTGATTGAAATCCTCTTAAGGATGCCAATGCATCCGTGTAGTTTTTGTCAAGCAATGAACCATTTGCCTAAGCATTAACAACTATTCTGGTTTGTGCATTAAGTCCATTGTAAAAGGTCTCTATTTGGGTTCATTTTGGGAATCCATGCATGGGAAATCTCTTCAACAGGTCTTTATATCTCTCCTAGACATCATATAGGGTCTCATTGTTATCCTGCTTAAATGTGATGATCTCACCCCTCAGCTTGGTAGTGAGTCTAGGTGGCTAGAATCGTAGCAAAAATTTCTGGCATAGATCTCCCTATAAAGTGACTGAACCAAGTGGCAAAGAACTTAGCCACGTTTTTGCTCTATCTTTCAGGGAAAATGTAAACAACTTCAGTTTCACTCTATCTTCCGATACTCCAGGATGTTGAAATAGCTAGCAAACTTCTATGAATTGCTTCAACTGTTGCCTCGGATCTTCAGTAGGTGCTCCATCAAATTATCCTACATTCAAAAGTGTTTGTATCATTACCGGTTTAAGTTCAAAATTCGATGTATTTACCTCGGACCAATTAGTCCTGACATCAAATTGTCATGTTTGGTGCCGAGTGTTCTCTAATATGTCTCTCTTCCTCCTCATTAACAGCTGGGGCAGCAGGAGCTGGTGGTATCCCATTGTTATTGGGTGGTGTTTCCTCATTTTTTAACACACCATTTCCCCCATTTCCTTGTTGAGCCATCTCTTAGACATTTTTCTTTAACCTTCGCAAGGCTCTTTCAATTTCCAGATCATATAGCTAAATCTTCCACCACAGGGCTGTTTCTGGTCATACACGGTCAAAACAAAGAAATAAAATAAAACGCTAAAATAAAAAGAAGACAAGTAAAAATCTGAAAACAATAAACTCTGTTGCAATCCCCAGCAACGATGCCAAAAACTTATTCGACTGTGAGAGTGCTTGGCAAAAAGGGGTAGAAAATGTTTTGGAATGTATAAAATAGTGCCAAGATTTAGTCTTTTGCGTGCAAGTATACACGGTCAGCAAGTAATACAACAATAAGCTAGTTACCGAACACACAAGGATTGACCAAGAGTTTGATTGCCTTGCTTGTTTACCTGTCAAAGGAAAAGTGTTATTGGTTTGAAGTTGGTTTTGAAAACAGTTTAAAATAAAAGAAATAAAAATAAACATTGTAGAAAACGCTAGACAGGGAAAACAATGCCGAAGCATTTTCATTATTAAAAATTAAACATGAAACCAGCGTTCAACGCAAACATCTCCCACCAACTATTAAATTAGTTCATGGTGAGGGTAACAACCAAAAAACCTTCAACGTTTTGCAAACTCATCATCATTTAAAAGATAATAAAAACAGCTAAACAAAGAGAATGGGCGAGAAGGGGTTTCTCGATGCAGCCCTTCAAGGTCCAGGCTCTCCGTCAAGCTAGTCGAACTACGTCTCCTTGGTGCATCCGGTCGTCGATAGATCTCACGATCTCCCCTCTAGATCTCTATTGCTGGCTTGATCGTTCTTTAAATATGCGTGCAAGGAAGACCTAGGATAAGCTCTTGAGTTTGAATTTTGAATGGAAGTGACCATCTTATCCAAAGTTTGAATGTGAGTGAATTAGGTTAGGGCTGACATCATTTGCCGTCACTACTTCGTCAACGAAGCTTGGCATCATCCTGCCAACCAAGATTGGCACTATTTTCTGATATTTTTTCAGAGTTTGATCCAATTGCTATTTTCTCGCAGCCTGATCTGGTCCTATTTTTTAGGGTTCAACACCTACTTGGCCAGGCATGAAATTCCACTTCTCTGCCAATCAGAGCTTTGGCATTATTTGGTCCTGTCGTAGCCCTTTCGAGCCTGAGACTTGACGTTTTAAAAACAAAATCAACGGAGTCACCACCAATCTTTCAAAAAGTGTGATTGGATCACCTAAAAATATGTCATATTAATAAAATATTTTATTATAACAACGATTTTGGTCTACGAAAAACACCAAAAATGGGTTCGAGAGTTGGTTACGCGTGGGGAAGGGTTAGCACCCCCATAGCACCCAAAAATTGGTACCTAGCCGATTACAAAATGTTTTAATGTTGGAATTTGTAAGTTCATATAAAATTCAATTTATTTGCCATTTATGAATATTAGGCCATCTTAACGGTCTTAACATCTGGAGAATAAACTCTAATCACCGCCAACACTCCTGTCGCTAACCCGTCATCTCCTTTTGATAAGACGTCGCATTAATCAGATTTTTTATTCTTAAACATTATATCAAGAAATAGATTTAAAGTAATCTAACAAGATAATATAAAAGCATACAAATATATAAAGTTAAATAAATACAAGTAAATACACGAACATTAAAGGAAAAAGGATGAGACTCATGACTTTTAAAACATGTATTATTCCCTAATCGTATGAGCCAGATTTAAAAGAAACAACAAATTGAATATGAAAAAACAAATTAAGAAAACATATTTTTGTGTTAAAAAATGTTTTACATATATAGAAAATCAAATTATAAAATTGATTAAATTTAAAACAAATTTTAAAAACCCAAGTTTAAAGATTATTTACAAAGAGCTTTATGGAATAAAAATGGTGTGGAGATTTAATAAAATTAAATGGTCCACTTTTGTTTAAAATGAATACAAAGTCCGAAAATACCATTCACCTATTTTTATTTTAAACTAAAGATCAAACACCTTATTTTAAAGAGTTCATCAAATGTTCATGCAAAGAATTAAAAATGGAGAACAATGATCGTTAAAACTTTTAAAAAGTTAGAATTGCTCCAATTATAGTTAAGTTCGAAATAAAAGAAATAAAAATAAAACTACGTTGGGAAGGAAAGTGTTTAAAATGAATGATGAGTGTTAGCAAGGGATGCCTTATTTTCACGCTATTCATGCCATGTCGGCCTTTAATAATGTAATGCCTCGGCTTCGTTTAACGAGCAAATTCAAAATTAACACCGCCTCTCTCAATGGTTAATACCCTAAATTAACCATGTAAAAACCCTTATATATCTATAGTGATGTTTTTTCATAAATCAATTTGATTAAGTCCCAACCTATACTCCTAAGGGGTAGATTTACATTAGAAGTAAGCTCATATACTTGAACATCTTCTTTCGAAGCATCTCACCTTAGTATTTGGCAACAGGTCATTGCCCCTTAGTCTGTTAAGATATTCAGGTTCAATAAGCTAACAATGCCAGCTCTCGCTTGACACAGTTTTGATAAAACATTGTAGAACACGCTAGACAGGGAAAACAATGCCGAAGCATTTTCATTATTAAAAATTAAACATAAAAACAACGTTCAACACAAACATCTCCCACCAACTATTAAAATAGTTCATGGTGAGTGTATCAACCAAAATCCTTCAACGTTTTGCAAACACATCATCAGTTAAAAGATAATAAAAACAACTAAACAAAGATAATGGGCGAGAAGGGGTTTCCCGATGCTGCCCTTCAAGGTCCAGGCTCTCCGCCAAGCTAGTCGAACTACGTCTCCTTGGTACAGCTGGTCGTCGATGGATCTCACGATCTCCCCCTCTAGATCTCAATTGCTTGCTTGATCGTTCTTTAAATAGGTGTGCAAGGAAGACCAAGGATAAGCTCTTGAGTTTGAATTTTGAATGGAAGTGACCATCTTATCCAAAGTTTGAATGTGAGCTAATCAGGTTAGGGCTGACATCATCTACTGTCACTACTTCGTCAATGAAGCTTGGCATCATTCTGTCAACCAAGATTGACACTATTTTTCTGATATTTTTTCAGAGTTTGATCCAATTGCTATTTTCTCGCAGCCTGATCTGGTCTTATTTTTTCGGGTTCAACATCTATTTGGCCAGGCATGTAATTCCTCTTCTCTGCCAATCAGAGCTTTGACATTATTTGATCCTGTCGAAGCCCTTTCGAGCCCGAGACTTGACGTTTTAAAAACAAAATCAACAGAGTCACCACCAATCTTTCAAAAGGTGTGATTTGATCACCTAAAAATAGGTCATATTAATAAAATATTTTATTTTATTATAACAACATTTTGGTCTACGAAAAACACCAAAAATGGGTTCGAGAGTTGGTTACGCGTAGGGAAGGGTTAGCACCCCCATAGCACCAAAAAATTGGTACCTAGCCGATTACAAAATGTTTTAATGTCGGAATTTGTAAGTTCATATAAAATTCAATTTATTTGTCCATTTATGAATATTAGGCCATCTTAACGGTCTTAACATCTAGAGAATAAACTTTAATCACCGCCAACACTCCTGTCGCTAACCCGTCATCTCCATTTGATAAGATGTCACATTAATTAGATTTTTTATTCTTAAACATTATATCAAGAAATAGATTTAAAGTAATCTAACAAGATAATATAAAAGCATACAAATATATAAAGTTAAATAAATACAAGTAAATACACAAATATTAAAGGAAAAAGGATGAGACTCATGACTTTTAAAACATGTATTATTCCCTAATCGTATAAGCTGGATTTTAAAAGAATCAACAAATTGAAGATGAAAAAACAAATTAAGAAAACATATTTTTTGTGTAAAAATGGTTTTACATATATAGAAAATCAAATTAGAAAATTGATTAAATTAAAAACAAATTTTTAAAAACCAAGTTTAAAGAGTATTTAGAAAGATCTTTATGGAATAAAAATGGTGTGGAGATTTAATAAAATTAAATGGTCCACTTTTGTTTAAAATGAGTACAAAGTCCGAAAATACCATTCACCTATTTTTATTTTAAACCAAAGATCTAACACCTTATTTTAAAGAGTTCATCAAATGTTCATGTAAAGAATTAAAAATGGAGAAAAGGATCTTAAAAACTTTAAAAAAATTAGAATTGCTCCAATTATAGTTAAGTTCGAAATAAAAGAAATAAATAAAAAGACAAAAGAATAAGAGCAAGATACCAAAAAACCAAGCTTTTCTTCTTGTATTCAACTTGAAAATCCCAATACAAATTTGAGAATTTTTATGTGATTTTTGGATGCTCGTTGTCTGTTCATTACAAGTGATAGAGAGGGGTTTATATAGTAGTTTCACTACCATAATTATATGAAAAAAATCAGAATAAATCACCCAAAAATCACTATTTTTCAGGTGGATTATTGCCCTAAAATTCTTTGATTTAGTTCTAATATTCCCCTCTTCAAATCTGTCTCAAATTTGTTTCTTGAGATATGATCTGAATTTGAGCCCTCGCTTTCCTTTCTTTCTCGATTCCAGTTGGATTACCGGCCCTTCTTTTTTCTTTTTTATTCCATTTGAATAGAATCAGTCCAGCCATTTCTTTCCTTTTTGGTTGCCACGAAATGCTTTCCTTTTCAATTTAATTTTGCATTGCATGCTGAATTGCCGGAGGAGTAATCACATGGAGATGAACTGTTGCTGTGGGGGCCACATGCAAAAGGGGTTGACTATTTTTAGATTTTTCCAAATTTTACCATAATTAGTCCTTTTATTATTTGTGTATGCATGCAATGATTACAACATAAATTAATGCAAGAAATAATGCAAATGCATGAATGCAAGCGAAGGGTCATCGATTCCATTAAAGTATTGCCCTAGAAGTAGCTTTCATTGGATGCTAAAAGTCCTTATTACGAAAGGTTAAATATATATTCTACGAATACGTCTCAGCCTGAGCACCCAGTTTCTTTATTTCTTCATCAGTCTTTGAAGCCTTGGTCTCACTTTCCCTATTGGTATGACGTATGGGCGAAGAGCTGTAGCCTCTTTGACTAGCATCATCACATTCTTAGCTACATCTTTAATTTAGGATGTGATACTTCTGTCGAACTCGTCTCTCTCCTAGGTCCTTATGACATTGCCCCTAAGTCAAGTGGACCAATAATCATCCCTTCATTAGCACTTTCAAAAACCAAGATAGTCATTTTGTAATAACTGCTTGGTTGCACTATCGAAGTGGTCCCATAGCAGTTGCAGCTTATGCATGATATTCTGCTTGGCGCTGATGTGAGCATCATCCGATGTCTATGTCACATGATCAATTGTCAAACTATCCCATAAGCTTGCTGGTTGACCTCAAACCAGTGACGTACATCCTTCATTGTCTTACTCTTTCTTTAGGTACCTTCCATCAATGGCGAAAGCTTTTTCTATTTGAGCAACATGCTTTAGAATCGACCCCTTCTAGTTATGAGATGTGAATGCAAGAAAAATATACAAAACATCAAAACACAAAAAAAGAATGATTAGTAAACTTGAAAACATGCTTTTCATTGTATGAATAATAATTGGGCAACACATTCCAACACTTCTGGACATGCTTCCACAAATTATCCTTACCAAATAATTTTGACTGAAACCTAATTCTAGTGTTTTCCACATGGCTCTAACGGGGTGGGCTTCTAGATTCACGCACATGGTTTGGTTATAGAAAGGTCGCTGAGCTTTCCTCACTATCCCCTACTAAGGGTAGCAAGCCCCCTGATTCTCACCCATTATAGGTTTCATACGAATCAAGTTCAACTCAGGAGGACTCATTTCCTATTTCTCCACGAAGGATCGGTATCATTACAAAGACATAAGGCATATGAGTCCCTAATGTACTTGATAGGCCCATACGGAGAATCACTTTCTCACATGAGCAAAGCGTTTCCCCTCACTTAAACAATTGGGACGAACATCGGGTGAAGAGCTTAACCAATTTTTAAATGCATAAAACAGAATCATATTCATAAATGGACGATTAAATTAAATTTTATGTGAACTTGCAAATTCCAACGTTAAAGCAAAATGTAATCGGGTTGTGGCCTGACTCTCTTTATTTGTAAAAAACAAAAAGGTCCCCAGCGAAGTCGCCAAGTTTTCCCATCCCTTTCGAGCATGAGGCTCAACGTTTTAAAAACAAAATTAACGGAGTCGCCACCAATCCTTTAAAAGGTGTGATTGGATCACCTAAAAATAAGTCATTTTAATAAAACATTTTATTTTATTAAAATAATGATTTTGGTCTGCGAAAAACAGTAAAAACGGGTTTGGGAGTCGGTTAGACGTGGGGAAGGGTTAGCACCCCCACAATGCCCAAAAATTGGTACATAGCCGATTACAAAATATTTTAATGTCAAAATTTGCAAGTTCATACAAAATTCAATTTATTTATCCATTTATGAATATGAGGCCATCTTATCTATCTTAACATCTAGAGAATAAACTCTAATCACCGCCAACACTAAGCAAATCATACTTCATCATTTTTGCAACAATCAATTGATCTCTACATTGGAATCAATGTCACAACATGCAATTAATATCTGATGACCTACAAGGGTAGGATGATAAATACATATATTCAAGATTTCATGGTCAAGGATGCATCCTTCATTGAAATGAAACACTCTATAGACTTGTCATGCATGCCCCTTAAAAAAATCTTTTCTGTTTCTGGGCAAGCTGGACCATAACATGGCTGCATCCTTCTAAGATTGTGTACTCTTGTGATTTAGTTCAACGACCATTACTCGAGTATCATACATATGCGAGGCTTTGAATAGAATCAGTCCTTCTAAGACTTGTCGTGCATGGCCCTTCTCTTTTTCTTTTTATTTCCATTTGAATAGAAATAGTCTATCCATTTCTTTCTTTTCTGGTTGCCAAAAAATGCTTTCCTTTTTCAATTTAATTTTGCATCGCATGTTGAATTGCAGGAGGAGCAATCACGTGGAGATGGATTGTTGCTATGGGAGCCACATGCAAAAGAGGTTGACCAACTTCCCATTTCTGATCGAATCTGGATCGTTGGATCCCTTTTGGATCCAATGGTTAATAATTAGCTGCACAAGGGAGAATAATAACTTAGTTAGGTTTTTTATTTGGGCCAAATGGGTAATTAAATGGATTTTATTAAAAATTAGATGAGCCCTTATTTTATTCTAACTGGACCCTTATTAATTTGGACTTCTTCATTATTTATTTTCATCTTTTGGGTCTCTTATTAAACTAAATAAAGCAAATAATAAAAATAAAATTAAAAAAATGTTAGCTAAAAATTAGTGACAACATGTCCATCTGTGCCAACAACACCTCGGCATTCTTTCTGGCATTCCTTCCTATGTTGCCTTGCTCTGCTCTACTCTGTCAACTGCTATGCTAAGCCTGCAATATTGTCAAGAAAACAACCATTCACACTGACATAGACACAAATCCTAACTCCTTATGTAAATACATGAATTTAACAACTAAATGCAACTAAATGTATTCAAAAGCAAGCAAAGGCATTGTAAAATAGGCATAAAAATAGTACTTTTGAGGAGGTAACACTAAGCAACCTGTAAGTTTGCTTTGTTTCGCTCGTCACTCATTCATCATATCTAAAGTGTCTATTTGGAAAGAGACAAATGTGTACAGTTGACGATTACTGAGTTACTATGAATAATGATCGTCAGATTCCAAAAAAGACTGACAATCATTTCACCTTGAGTTTTTTTTTCACTATATTTTATGTTTGATTTTTTTGGACATAGTCCCTAAAATTCTCTATTTAATTGGTTACATTGTTAATGTTGTACTTTCTTTTTTTCAATGTCATTTCAAGATTAAAAAAAATAATGACACAACATGCTCTTTAATATGTTATATCCAAACTGTCCATACAACATATGCACATAGAAACGAAGCCAGAGTTGGAGGCAAAATATAAATGTTTAAAAGTAGGGAGTAAATTCATAATTAAAAATTACTATATGATTCAAAGGTTAAAAAATGTAGGGTAGGAGAGAAAAGCCTCTCCTAAGTTACTAATGGTTATGTCCATGTATGCACATGAGTTTAACCATTAATCTTTATATTTTAAATATGTTTCACATTAAATCTATATAGGTATTTATTGCTCAAGCAATTGAATAGATTGACATAAGAACATAAGTAAAACAATATTTGATAATTGAAGGGTTTAATTAAAATATTTTGAAGCTCAAGAATCATTTTTTAAAAGACATATATTGAAATTAACTCAAATGTATCAAGTTTTTTTAAATAACTTTCATATTCCCAAACGTTTTTGTTAGTTTGGGATATTAGAATTAGGTTTGGATGATTTTTTTGACATAATGCCAACTTTTGTAGAATAACTACTGGTATTCAACTCATTAACTGACTATTCTGGATTAGGTTTTGTCGAGGCTCATTATGGGGAGACCTTTCCAACCTAGTTTTCTCCATTCACAAAATTAGGATTTAAACTCATGACCTTGCTCAAGGGACCTAGCGCCTCATCCTGCTAGATCAATTGGTTGTTGATAATGATAAATTTAATTTTTATGAAAAAAGGATTATTCCCTTGTGCCTCATTAAAACCCCTCTTAAACCTAGTTGGAAACCCCCAACAAAATTACATACACACTGCTACCCTAGCTCCCTCATAAACTACCCATGTGTATGCATAGCATCTGCGTGCAGTAAACTTGCAACCTCAATCGATGTGTTGGAGATGAACTTAGACTTTTGGCATACGTGGACATTCATCCGATATGGACTCTCATTGAATGAAGCGAGAAATCAAAATCCTCATTAAGAGGCTTCGCGCGCTTTAGGATTTCTAAACCTTAGCTTTACCGCCTATATAAAGAAGACTTTGGCTGCAAACAAATGAGAGCTTGATCTTAGACGACAGTCCTTAGTCTTCAGATATTGGAGAACCACCGTAATCGAGGGTCTAGATGAGTCTCCACAAGACGAGAGCCATCGAGAGAGGCTTGAGGAGTGTGGGACCTACAACACAGTTAAAGGGCTCGGAAGAGAATGACGAGGATGCTTGATCTATCTTTTTCCTTGCTTAATAAACTGCCATGTTTTAAATTGTTTTTGTTGAGGATTTTATTTGCTCAAACATGAGTTAAATACTTTTAATGGTTTATTGTTTTAGGTTATTATGTTTAATTACTTGTTAAATTGCTTAATAATTATGTTAAATGTAAAGGGTTAAAAATCAGAAATCAATTTAATTGCTTAAGGTGACATTTTGGGATTTAGTGACCAAAATGTAAGAAATGCAAAGCTATTTTTAATGACTAAAGTGTAATTGGGCCAATATTAAGAATCCTTAGAGAGATGTTTTCCAAACATTTTAATTAAAGGTTTTCCACCTTAATTGAGTGATGTTTTGACGGTTAATTATTTTTCCAAATCACTTTTGCTATTTTATCAATTTTCTTGGAATTTCTCATCTCATTTTCTATCTTTTTACATCACTTTTTATTGGGTTAATTCACATTTGATTTTATAAATGTAATGTGAAATGAGATTTTCATAATCAATCCCGAAACTATTTAATTGGCTAAATTCTAAGGTAGTTTAAATGTGGTTTGGGGCTGTTGTGTTAGATTCTTGATTGTTGGAGGTATAAGAATGATTGAAATGTGTTTTTGGATGTCTTTTGATGTTGTTAGGATGTTAAAATCGTTAGGTTGTAGTAGGAGATCGTTTGGAGTAGTTTTTGGTGCTTTCGGATGGTTTTTGGATGCAATTCCGTAGAGGTTGCAGGGTTTGATTTTAGGCTGGTGTTAGAATGCATATTAATGCATTTCGCCAATGGTTTTGTGTTGCTAAAACAGGGGAGTATTAAGCCTAGCTCATTTTGTGAAATCTGCTTGCGGCGGGGGCTTGGAACGCAACGAAGAGCAAGGCATTGTGTATTGATGAGTGTAATTGGGTTTCAGACACTCCTAAAGGTTTAAAAAAGGAGTTGGAAGTTTAGATTATGTAATATCCCTAAACCCAGCCTATAAATTGTTACCATTAATTAAACTTATTAGCTAGTCAAACTATACCCTAATCGAATTGAAGTATGGAGCTAATAGTGACAATTAAAAAGAAGACACTCCAACTATAGTGACTAAATGTGTGCTTAGTTGGGCCGAATTGTGAGATTAAGTTATGAAAGATCTTATTTAAGGTGAACTTAAAGTATAGTAAGCAAACTTGTAGCTTGCATGGTGAATTAAACTCCAATTAGGGTTCTTGAAGGTGGCATCTTGTGAGGAGGCCACGTGGATTTCCCTTAGAAGAATAACAAACAAATGTTGTCATTATCTTTATTTCCTTCTCCTACCTAAACTAAACACCATTGAGAGAGAAATGAGAGAAAATGCTAGCTTAATCAATGTGCGGATTGTGGTAGAGCTTGAAATTGCGTTCAACTTTAAGGTATTGTTAGTTCATG